>JAQMWT010000094.1:0-34121 GCA_029834535.1 Chrysophaeum taylorii
AGGGATGAGTATAGCCGCCGCCCGGAATCGAATTTGGATGGGACGATCAGCATGGATACGAGGAAGATGAGCGTACCGACGATTGCGATACAGGCTGCTGTTTCTGAGGAAGAAACCGCCAGAGCGGAAAAGGCGCGATTCCGCCCGGGCGCGGATTTATTCGCCAACGGAGATTAATTTACGTTTGGTCAGGTTTTGGCAAGAAGACGACGCGTAATGTCGATGTTTCGATAGACGAGACGTTGAGACGTTCGGATAGGCTTGGGCACCAGTCGCCTACAGGGACGATCCAGGAGTACTAGGACCTGCCGAACTGACGCCAGAGAGAGAGACAAAGATAACAAGAGCCCCAGTCGAAGTTCGCGCCGGCACAGACGACGCCGATCGCGCGACGACGAATACGACGGAGGCCGACACCAATATAATTCGGGTTTGAGCGCGCGCTCGCGTTTACGACCGGCGGTCAACGGTTACCATTAGGAGTGATGGTGTGCTCGAACACGGACACCCGCCCCGACGACGCAGCCGACGCCTTGCGCCGCGGCCGCATTCGACGATCGTCTCGCCCGCCGACGGACGAGCCACCCAACGAAGTGCTGACCGATCGTCGGTCTTTGGCACAAATTTATGAGAAGTATTAAGTAGCGGGCGCCGGCTCCACGATACTGGGAAGGCGATTCAGACTCGGAAGACGAAGAAGCGACGTTGTGAACCAGTGTCCGCGATTACGTTACTTGACGAGTCGTACGGACGACCCACCGTTTGACGAGGAAGCCCTCGACGCTATCGGCTTTGGACCCTCAGAGACGACCTTTGGCGACCGAACTGGCTGTGAGCCAGAATGGTTTCTGCAGTGATAGCACGGATGATCATTCGACGGACGAGACGATGACCATCGCAGTGATGCGAACGACGATCTTTGATAGAGTGGACGTCAGGGACGACGCCATAACGCCTGCGGACCCCCGAAACGGTTTCGGTTACGACGGATCGAGCCACGGATACGCCGCCGGAGAAAAGGATATTAAATCGCATAGTGCGTAGGACGAGCGCGCGCACGGTCCGAAGACGAAAGGGTCGCTTCTCCGATTGAGCGATGCCCGGATCATGCCGCCAGAAGAAGAGAGCGGCAGCGTTGCCGGGTCGAGCCGAACCCGACCAAAGATGGTTTAGAACAAGATTAGCAGCGTTCTCGACTGGGACGAAGACGAGCCGACGTGGAACCTGCAGGATTGGTGGACGGAACGGAACTGGCGGCTAAAGCCACCAGAACAACCGCTCGCTACGGATTCAAAGCCGCAGCCGACACGGAACGATCGCCGACGACGGTGATGATCAACCGATGACGAATGAATCTACGGATGCGCATGGAACGACGAAATGAATGGGTTATGGGAGGGTGCCTTGCTTCCGAGAACAACGAAGATCAGGATCCCTTACCAGCACGTTTCCCTAAAGTGTCATGGAGGAAGAGCGGAAGCCACCAGATAAAGGCTGCCGCGAGCGCGTCGATGACGCCGACAATAGATGATACAGGCTCAAAGCCGCGGTGTCGATGCCCAACCCCGGCGACGAGCAGTCAAAGCCCAATGTTCTCACACTTCGTTGACGCCGCGAGATGGCAAGACGATCCAAGATGATTAGGTTACCCTGAGTTGTTTGGATACGGGTACTCTTACGTTTATGGCCTGTCACATCTACAGGAATCGTGACGGACCGAAATTCTCGACGACCATCGGTGTCGATGGAATCGCACAGTTTCATTATATTTGCCGCGAAATGGTCAGAAAGTTGGCCAAAGATAAGTTGATTTTCGATGAAGGCGAGCTTCCGATTAAGCGCAAGCGCGGATCGGGGTTGAATACGACGACGATCTATCGTTGGATCGCGATCCGGGTCGCTCTCGCCGACAACATCGCCGCCCCATTGTCGCTATTGTGGCCGACACCAACGTTCTGTCCTGTTGGGAGGGCGCGATATCCGAGTTTTAGGAGCCGTCGCGGACTACCCCCACGATCGGATCTGTTTTTATCGAACCCAAGTCGTCTACGGGCGCAAGAAGATTAAAGTCGAGGATGAACGAGTCGATGCACCCATCGTGACCTTTCGATCTATTTACGATCGAGATCAACAACACCGATTTACAATCATCAACGATGCGGCGCCGGAAGAGTCTCGACCTGGTCAAGACTCGAGTTTACGCTCGTTTGAGCACGATTAAAGATCTCCCAGCCCGCCGCCGGAACAGCGCGGTAGCCTGGCTACGCGGGGACATGCTGCGACCAAATTCTCCCCAGCTCCGGGAGGAAGCCGCGCAGCGTTTGCTTACGCTGCGCGCACGCTAAATCGAGCCTGGTCGAACTTACAATCTACCGGTTTTTTGTCGAAACCGCATGGAAATGGGACAGGTTTTCGTCGCTACGTTTGCTGAAAACGAGCGAGTTGGGGTTGTCGAAGGATGTGTTTCTTGCGAAGAGCACGACCGGTCCGCTGCTCTTGTTGCGGTTACTTCCGCGGAAGAAGTGCGCCGACGGTCGTCACTCAAGGCGAGGTTGCGCGATTGGCGACATCGTTCGGTACGAAGATGAGTTGAACGTTTCTACGATCAACGAGCTTACGAAAAATGTGAAGAAGGATACGACAAGGGGAGCCTTTCTTTCACCGTTTCCGTCGCTAGTCATTTGACGCGTTGCGACGAATCTCCCCCGCCGATGTTGCTGAGCACGGCGCAGAAGGACGCTACAGCCGTTGCTGTGGACGAGTCCTCCCTCAAACAACCCAGAAGAGACGACGATTTCGCTCGAAGGTCGGAAGAAGATGAAAAGAAGTGCCGCGAGATCACCGAAGCAGAGACCCGCCGCCGATACGAAAAGGTTAAATGGCTTCCATCACTTATCGCAAGGTGGTGATGCGTTCAGTGGAGCCGGAGGCAGCGTTAGGTCTCCAACGAGCCAACAGAAATGCGGGACGTCGTTTGAGTCGTGCTAGCACTGCGTCGGACACCGCCAACCAAGAATATGCAACAAGATTTCGCAGCTGCGCTTGGCTACGCCGATGAACAACATTTACTTCGGATGAACAATTTATGATCATCACGAACCGCGACAGATGCAGCTTATACCGTTACGCGTGTCCAGCTTCGCGTAGGACCGCACCGTTCCGATTACAGATGAATCTGAAAATGACTTCGAGTTGCTGACTATGCCCCTTGATTCTGATTGGGCCGGCTTCTCCAGGACGACCTCGTTGATGGCGTCCGTCGTGCCACCAGACGATGACCTTATTAGTACTCGATCTGCACTCTGGACCAATGATTTTCACTCGAGCGGCGAGGCTTGCCGTCCGCGTTGAGTCCGCAGACCGACCGTTTGATTATTATTTGCAAATCGACGAAACCCTTCGTCACGTACAAGTTCCGCTGCTAAACACGCGCACACGTGTCGTAAGATGGGTATCGACGGATGATCTCCAATATCGCACCAAATGGAAACCTCCAGAGGTGCCGTTGATTCCGCCTGCAACAGATGAGCCGGGGGCGTCTCATGCTTCTTTTGCTGCCCCCCCCCCGACAACCAAATTTGGACGTTCCGCCAGATCCTGAGCAAGATCGGGAACCGAAGATTAAGAGCGAGCCGAGCGTTCGTGTCAAAGGCGAGAAGATCAACAAAAGCCGCCCGGAAGTGAAACTAAAATACGAGAAAAGTTCGATGTATAATGGAAAGATGCTCCGCGCGATGCTGATGGTGCACCGCTGCCGCAAACTCCCGAGCATGTCAAGCATAACCCCGTGATGAAAGTGAAGATTCCTACGAAGGAAGAAGTTGACAAGGTTGTTCAGGAGCTTGGGATTCCTGACAATCCGCACCTAGATGACGAAGCGATGCTGATGCTCCGTCATGGTGTGCAATATTCTTGGGCCTTTTTCGACCCGATTATGAGACCTGTGGACTCGCCACCGGTGTCTCTACGATTAAAGGACGCGAATCCGCGCCCGATTAAGATGACGCCCTACCGACTGACGCCTGCGAAGCTCGATTGTCTCCGCAAGCAGATCAGTGAGTGGTGCCGGGATGGCGCAATTCGTCCGGCCAACTCACCTTGGGGCTTTCCTGTGTTGATGCTTCCGAAGAAAGGAGCTGAGATTGGAACGTCAAACGCGTTCCGTGCTGCAGTTGACTTACGTCAGCTCAACGATCAATTGGTCAATGACAGTTGGCCGAACATTCGACAAGACGATGCTTTAGCTTTTCTCGCCATCCGACGCTGGCGGACATGCATTGATAATAGAGGGGGGGTACCACAACCTTCGTCTGGATCCGGCAGCGCAAGACGCTGTCACGATGGTTAGCCCACTTGGCGCTCATAGTTTCTTGCGATTACCTCTGGGTGTGAAGACGGCCGGAGCTCTTTTCTGCAAGCAAATGGCGAGCGACCTTTCGACATGGATGTATCGAGACTTGGTTGCGTTTGTTGACGATATTATGATGGGATCTGACGATCTTCATCGACATTTACAAGTTTTGATAGAAGTTATGTGTCATTTGCCACAGAGGGGATACAGCGGTCGAACCGCAAAGTTCCACCTTCTCAAGGATGATATAGAATTTATTGGACACATTTCGACCCCAGAAGGCTTAAAGCCGAATCCGAAGACGCTGGAAGCACTGCGGAAGATGCCGATCCACGTGATTTGCCGAATACTTATCCGAAGACCCAGATACGCTCTTTCATCGGCATGAGCAATTACTGCCGGCGATATGTGAAAGGCTACTCGAAGATAGTGGAACCGCCGAGACGATTATGCCTCGAAGGCGTAAAGTTCGAGTGGACACCCGAGTGCCAAAAGGCTTGGGATGCGATTATTGAAGCTTTGGTTGATTCAAGAGGAGTCTACCACCCCGATGATGATCGGCCTTTTCAGATCCGACCCGACGCTTCCAAGGATGGACTTGGAGCATACCTCTTCCAGATTGTCGAAGTCAAGGACGATGCAGGACGAGTGACTCGAGAAGAACGAGTGATTGAATACTGGAGCCGAGCCGTGCCGAATGAGATGCGCAATTATGAGCCCCGTCGGCTATAGCTGCTGGCACTTGTCCTTTCTCTGGAGCACCTTAGAGCCTATATCGAAGGGCACCGGACTGTTTTGGAGACCGATCACCGAAATTTGACGTTTATACGTAAGGCGACGCACTCGTCTGGGCAGATTGCTCGTTGGGCGATGCGCCTCGCCAACTTTGACCCTGAACTTGGTTACAAGCCGGGAAAGTCACCGGGTATGAGTATCCCTGACTGTCTCTCCCGCAATCCGATAGATCATGTCATCGAGACTGACGAGTTTGGAGAAACCTTGAACCACGCTTATTTAGTGTTCCAAGAGCTCCCCCGACCTGTTGATGACCAAGGAATTCCCGCCTCCGGGTGCCACTTCACAATGTCGTTTGTTACGACCGAACTGCCGGAAGACGAGGAAGAAGATCCGGAAAAGGATCCGATGAGATTGGCCACGTCTCACGCTACGAGACAACGTCGAAAGAACCGCGTGCGAGATGAAGGTCTTCAAGGACGCAGCCGCTCACGAGGATTATATCGATAAAATACCCGATAATATTACGCTCGCCGAGATCGCACGTGAGCAAGAATCTAATGGTACCTGCGAGGATATTCGCTATCGAATGGCCCAAGGTCAGACGCCGCGACGTTCCCGAGCGAACGAACGATACGAAGCTGTGAATGACATTCTTTACCGCATTTCGCTGATTTGCACCCGATGATTGTGGCCCCTACTACGTTGCGCAAGCGCATTATTCGACTCTACCATGACACTCCGGTTAACGGTGGTCATATGGGACGTCACAGTACTGTCCAGGCTATTCAAGAACGATTTTGGTGGCCCCACATGTCGAACGAAGTCGGAGTCTTCATTGCTGAATGTTTAGTTTGCCAGAAAGCTCGTACGCCCGAGCCGAAACGAGCTGGACTCTTGCAACAGCCTGTCTACGATGGTGATGGCGCTGTTCTATGCATGGATTTATTTGGACCCTTGTCCTGCGCTGGTCCCGAGACGTATCTTCTAGTATTTTTTGATCCGTTCTCGCACTTTACGATTTTGGATGTTTTGAACGACAAGACTGCTGAATCCATTATCGAGTCATTTGTCATTAACATCCTCCTCAAGGGCTACTTGCCCCAGTCGATTCGCACCGACAACGGTAAAGAGTTCGTGAACAAGTTGGTGCGCAAGTTTTGCCATCTCTTCAACACACGATACCAAACTACGATTCCCTATCATGCCCAGTCGAACCCGGCTGATCGTGTAAACCGATTTATCAAGGCCTTCCTCCGTGCCTGCCTTCAGGGCTGGAACATCACGGATTGGCCCGACTTTGCCCATTATATTGCGTTTTGCTACAACCGCAAGTTTATTCCAGGCACGCAGATTTCGCCCTATATGCTGCGCCTGAACCGTCAGCCGATGTTGCCGACTGACTACACGCTTATGGACTTTGATACGCGATTGTTGCCGAAGGCTTGCTCTGATGCAGTCGCCGAAACTCGTGAACGATTGAAGTATTATACGAAGATCGTCCACGAGGCTCGTGATAAAGCTTTGAAGAAACAACTATTGGCCTACAATACCGATCATGTCGATGTTGAATACAAGGAAGGATCGCACGTTTTGCTACCGACCGGAATGGCGAGGACCGTTTATTATCAAGGAACGCCTTTTCCCGGTCACCTATACGATCGAGTCTCTCGACTCTCCGCCCGAAGAACGACGTGTTCATGTTAGTCAGATCACGCCTGTGATGGTACCTCCGATCGTTGATCAAACCATCCGCAAACCCGAAGAAACCTTCCGTGATGATTATCAGCACGGGAAGGTTGTTGTTTTCCGGATCCCTGACCGGAAGCGCCCAGATTGGCGCAAGAAGATTTATGTTGCCGCAGTTTACGAGCCTTACGATTACCAGAATGATCGTGTTGCTCTACATTTCTATTTTGATTTGGGTCCGAACGATGATGTCGCTTATTTCAAGCCGACCTCTCACCTTTCGCACCGCAAACTCAAGCCAGAGTTAAAGGACGTTGACGGTCGCAGTTTCACCGACAAGTCCAGGATCTCATCCAGCACAACTCCTTGTGTCACGGATTTCGCTCCGCACGAGCTTGATGTGTTGATCCCAAAGTTTACTTTGCGCAGTGGTCGAGTCCCCGAACCGATCATCACCCGCGTTTATAAGAAGATTCGTTCACGAGATGCTCGTAAGGCGAAGCCGCGCTCCTCGCGTTAGCCGCTCGCTGGGGCAGCTCGAATTCTTACCAGGGGAGTCCTGTGGCGGCAACTCCCGCCTCCTAAGGCTTACCCCTCTTCTAGCCCCCCCCCCTATCAGGGGCACGCTACTCCGTTCTGATGATGTCAGTTTTCTCTATGACATCATCTTCCCTGATTTCGGTGATTCAAGTGTTCTTAATCATAAAGCAACAGCCGATCCTCCAGTTGTGAGGACCAGGCACGGAAGTTGTTTGTGGTTGTGTGGCGAGAGAACGGCCATCCTCGTCCAGTGGCTCCATCAAGGGCACGGACGCGAGCGGCGAGCCAGGATTCGAAGGCGCGCCAGGTAGGCCTAAATTCGCCTAACGCCACAGAGATTCTCCTTGTTCTTGTAGCAGCGTATGATTGTGAGGTCGGCGTAGGCGAAGCGGGTATAGGGGAAAATCTTGAGCATTAGGCCGTCGCGGCATTTGATGCGCTTGAAGGCCGACAAAACAAGACCGTGGCCCTTGACAAACTTGGAGATACGCACGCAGGTATCGATGATGACTTTGATCTCTGGGATGATGGCAAGATCCTCCATCATCAGATCGACGCAGTGAGCGACGCAGCCGATGAAGAATAGTTCTGGAAACGCGACGACGACCAAGGCGAATGCCGACCGGTTGTAGCGGACGTTGTCCGCGACGACACCAGCATAGACCTCCTCGACAGGCTTCTCACCGGCGCCGCTCACCAGCTGAGATATGATAAGGTTATTGTAGAACGGCGCGTCCTCGCGGTGCTCGCCTGGATCAACACACGCCTTAAACGCTGTCTTTTCTCCAGAACACTCGGTGACGATGATGACATGGGTGCCGGTCTCGGTCTTGAAGCCGTCGAACCCAAGGGTTCGAGCGAAGTTGCCGGTGGCGAACCACATCTTGTTGATGTTCTGTACAGTCTCTTCAAAAAGCCGTGGCGTCCACGTGCGCCGAAAGGCCTCGGACTTGGGCAAGTGATTGACGTAGGGCGCGTTGAGCGGCTTGATCATATCGATGAAGAAAAAGGTGTTGACGATGTTGAAAGGCAGAGCGCAACCAACCATGAGTTTGGTGATATTCTCGTTGATAAGATTGGCACGGCACGTATCACACCTGTCAGTGACTTCAGTGACTCTAGCTTGCTTCGACACGACTTGCGACGGAGCCGTCCCAGTCACCGGCAACAACGAAGGCGCGGACGAAGTCGCTGTCGAAGCGCGAATGGTCGTGGACAGCGGCGGGCCGCTTATTCGTGGCCCATACACACCCCGGGATATTCTTAGCTGACGACTTGCTCGCGAGCGTGCACATAACGCCATCGGGTGTGTGATTGTAATCCAGGACGATGTGTTCAGCCCATTGAGTTGGCTTAAACTTTTTGCCCGTGCGTGCGTGCATGCAGCCGCGTGCTGCACATCTCCATTCGAACGTGCCGTCGCCCTTAGGCGTTGTGATCACGTAGTCGCTCACCGAACTCCTGGGCCGCCCCCCCTTGAACATGATCGCCATAACGGTCACCAGTGTGATGAAATTCAACAGGAGGCGGCGAGCGTGTGGCACAGAAGAAAAAAGGAAGAGAAAATGCTCCCTGACCACAAACGGACGTCCTGCAACATATTCTGTGCGTTTCGGTGTCAACCGTACGCGAGATATGTTTAAACCGGTAAAATCCAAGTTAAATCCGGTTTTAAACCGGTTTAAAACATGTACTAGAGTACTAAAACTAAACCCTGACGTTTGATACCGGTATTTTAGGTTCGGTATGTAACTACTACAAAGTCATATAGCATATCCTAACTACTAATCGACAGATGTTTGTCTGTTTGTTTGTTTGTTTGTCCCTCGATTTAGGGTAAGGATCAGGTAGACCCGCGAGCTGGCCATTGATCCTCGAAGCCGTCTACGGCGACCTCGCAGACTATTTCCACGACCCGCGGCGGCTCTTTCAGCGCGCCATTCTCACGCCCCGTCGAAACGATGTTGTCGATGCTGACAACGCGCGCATGACCGCGGCCTTTTTTTCCCGGAGACGAGGCGTCGGAGTTCTTTTCGGCTGACTGGGCTAGGTCGGAAGACGACGCCTCGCTCTTTACAGTCGAGTTTTCGACTCCCTGACAACCAGCGGCATGCTGACTTTGATCGCGAGCTTAAAGTCTTCGCAACCTCGACCCGTCGCACGGCCACTGCAACGGTACCAGATACATGATCGATCGTGTCGTGTCACCGAGGCTCCTCCAACCTGTATCCCTTAAGGCCCGCCGACGCCAAACGATCAACAAGAGCCAGGGCCAGACGCCCCGCGAGGTCGGCGTCCTCTTGCCCAAGCCCGTCTTCTGCCACGTCCAGCTCTACGTGCCTCTCTGTCGATCGGCAACCCCGAGGTTATTCTCTTCCGGGTCGACGACTCCACCCTACCCCACACGCGCTGCGCAATACCGATAAGCCCCCTCCCGGCGTCTACACGCGCACTGTAGGTGAACTTACTGGGACCAGGTGAACTTACTGGGTTTAGAGATTGGGACTAGGTGAACTGAGTGACCAGGTGAACTTACTGGGACCAGGTGAACTTACTGGGGTTTTTAGAGTAAACGCAAAGGTTGGCGGCGCGTGCGGATCAAAGCAGCTTGGATTGGCGGGGGTGAGAGCGACGAGCTCAAAGGAGAGTGGGGTGAGTGGGTGTGAGCACGAGTGGGTTTACACCGGGTTAGAGATTGGGACTAAGTGAACTAACCGATCAGGTGAACTTAATGAGACCAGGTGAACTTACTAGGGTTAGAGATTGGGACTAGGTGAACTTACTGGCCTGCACTTGTAGAGTCATAAAAATGTGTGCAACTCTTTGGATAAACCCGGGTTAAAATTTTTCCCGTTTTAAACTGCCAGGAGCCTTATGCAACTCGATGGACAAGAAGAATAATCCAGGCTGCCACGCACTCGCAAGTTTAAGAAGCAAGTCTCCTATGGCACTCTTCCTTAGCATAGAGGAAGCGCTTCGATCTTTAACGATCGAATCAACTCGAAGTCGAGCTCTAACCGATGTGAGTGAAGCAGCAGATAAGGCTATGCTCAAAGTGCGAGGGCTACAACAGGAATATTCAGCTTATTTGCGCACACGTACGCAGAATGTTGATCAGTGGGTGCCTATTCACGCATATTGCAGTCAAGACTTACTGCGACCATTTTTACTTGCCTGTAACCACATAGAAGCCAGTGCCAAAGTGCATATTCTATCACTGAATGCGATTCAACAACAAGTTGCCTTGGATGGCGTCAGTTTGTCAGATGCTCCGAATGTCATGCATATACTCGCAATTCAATCTGGGAACCCCCACACTGAAGTTCAATTGAAAGTCTTACAGACACTCGTAATCATCACGTCATGGTGTTTGCTTGAGAGTCATGTCATGAATGAAGATGTTGTTCTGCAGCCTCTGGCAGTGTCCATTCGGGCGCAGTCTGAACACTTAGAGAGCTGTGATTGGGGCTGTGGCACCTTTTTCAAATACTTGTAAAATAATAACACGTGTGGAGTGCGATTGCTGTTGTGTCATCAGACAATTTTTCTTTTTTTCTGACGTGATCCTACCAGGTGTAGGTGCATGAGCATTTGCTTCCAGCTGTATCATTTTGCAAACGCTGTTGTTAAGAATGCGTCAGTTGCCACGACTCGTCAAGTCATCACCCATCTCTATGACAAATACGTGTTGAGAGCTGGTGTCGGCGCGCTAAGCATGGAATGTTTGAACTATCCACCGGGGGAACGTGCTAAAATTCAACCTACGTCAGGTTACACTTGCGCGTATGTGATTTTTCGTGACTTGTGCAGCCTCTGCCACGGTGCTCCGGCTGTTTGGCTGAAGCGTCAAGTTACCCCTGTCATTCTCGTGCTCGTGGTTGAACTGATTGAACTGATCCTGAAATTGCGGCCATCTGTACTTTGCTCGCTTCCAGATTTCACAAACCTGATCAAGGATAAGGTTGTCACTTGGCTACGCACAGTTCTCCGTCAGAAGACGCGGTGCGTTCAGCGTGAATTGTGATGTGTGTTGTAAACGTCTCACGCTCATCCCCAATGGATGATTGTCAGCTGAGCGCAAATTACAAGGAGGAATTCCTTATTCTTGCTTGCGTCTGAATGCGCGTCCATGCTAGGTTTGGCGTTTTGTTTCGTGCTGCTAGACTTGCTGTTTGTCTAATCACCGAGTATGGTCGCAACTTAGCATATGAGCGCGTTGAATTGCTTCTAGAAATGCTCCAGATTATCTCCTTAAGTGATTGCAGCCAAGATTTGAGCGAGGACTCTAAGGTTCACGAGCTTGGCATGTCTCTGCTTCGGATGGTTAGTGGCGCGTGTCGAACTCGTGAAAGCTTCACTCACTTGCTGGAAACGTACCCCAGGGGGCACGGCGCTTGGGTGGTGGCGAGTGTCCTACGGTCTGTTGCACAGTATTGCACTCGAAGCGATATTAAGTTGAAAGTGCAGGCACTCAACATTAATGCAACTTTATTATCTAATGGAACCCGGTCTCAGATGGAGTTCAGAAACATTGCTCAGGTTCCGCCGGAGGCTTTTGCTTCCAACTTGCAAGGTTCTTTTCTCTTGTACTTAGAATGTATCAAGGGGGTTGTTGACATACTGCATACATGTTGTAGCGAGGTCGGCTGTACTATCGAGCGAGGCTATGGAGGCAGACTGAAGACCTGTGTGTTGATTCAAGACATGCAGACTATTGTGAGGATGTGCTATGATAGTCTCCTGGGGGTAATAATGCATGTTCTGCAGTATACTAGCAATTTCTCCTTGTTTTCAACGATATTCACGCTTTATGAGCACTTTGGTGTGGCGTGCAGTGAATTACAAGTGATAACCGCTCGCAATGCAGTACTTGCTTCAATCTCCAGATTTACGGTCCCAATCTTGCCAAAAGTATCGCCGTTAGGTCTGGATTATAATATTACTTTCAAATACCGGGCTTATACCGCTGTTTTACGCATTATAAGTCGCATTTCAGACCAACTAGGTTCAGCCTGGGACTACATCATACCGCAGTTGAACAACCTCGAAATAAGCACTAGGGCATTCCTGGGTGCAGATTTACAGACTCCCCCCGACGTTACTAATTCCGAGTGGACAATTCCAGTCCAAACCTTTCGCCTAGCTGTGCAGAGATTTCTTATGCACACAAGGAGTTTGACTGTTGCGGCAGTAGTGCGTATTATCAAAGGATTCTCGAAGGTTGCATTGGCATTTCCTGTACTTGCTCAACCTGTGTACACAATTCCAGGCACTGTAGAAGCTCGGATGGGTGTCGTGCAGTTGGATCTCACGAAAAAGTGTACCAATGTCGACAGCGCTAACCCAAGACACGAGTTTGGGCCATCGATGTACGTTTTGGCAGCAATGCGAAATATCGTGCTTGTGGCTAAATCCAATTCCCACCGACTGAAGCACTTCTGGGACTTACTTGTGAACGTTTTTGCTGCCTTGGTGAATAATTCAGAGCATGTGGTCCGAGCAAGAGCCTGTGATGCTGTGATCGAACTGATCAAGTATGCAGTGAAGCCTGCCTCACCTGCACATGCGTTCCAGGCTGATACGGAGCCTGATGTGTTTCGTGTGGATACTGCGATGCACCATGAGTTCGGGGTGCTGGACTTATTTGGTGGCGAACCTGATGATCCTGGTGTCTGTAAACTGCCGGCCGTGTTCTCCCAAGTGACTTTGCTTAAACCACTTGGAATCTTGATGCAGTGCGCTCGCGATGATGTCAGGCATCGCCTTTTGAGCGGCCTTCATGCTCTGCTGCAATCTTGTGGTCAGTTTCTGACAAGCGCTTGGTCAGTGGTCTTCGCAGTGCTACGCAATACGGCTGACTCTCTACCCCGGCAGTCGTTGGTTGAATTAGGGGCGCGCAGCTCGAACGTTGATCTAGGGCCATTAATCATACCCTGTGGAGCTGCGGTTGTTGACAATACGCTTCTTAGCAATGCTTTCAAGTCGCTCCATTTAGTAGTAGATGATTTCTTGGAGTACATGCCGAGCGATTGCCTGAGAGCCTGTATAAAATGCATTGGTTCTTTTGGAGCACAAAACCATGACGTGAACATAAGTATTGCTGCTATAAGCATGACTTGGGCCATGGCCGACCATATTGCCGTGGTTAGTGACGCGAAAAGTGATCGTGCTCCTTACAACTCAAGGTCATCAAAGCATTGCGTTGTTCGTGAAGCTTGGTTATCTCTTTTTGCTGAGCTCAGCAGGTTGTTGTACGACACTCGTCCAGAAGTCCGGAACTGCACTCTAAATTCGATGTGTTCCTTGGTGGTCGGAAAAGGTGGATCGATGGACCTAGACCAGTGGCATGCGTGCTTCACTGAAGTGATTATCCCCTTTTGCATGTTTGTTCGGCAAGAAATAGCATCATTTTGTGCACAGTCGCGTTTGCCGGAACGTGCATTCGAAGGACTTGCAGAATCACACATCTTGATCTTACAAACTATCAGCCGTGTACTTCGGATTCATTGCCGAATCGTCGGGGTAGCATGGTGGTTCCAGCATGTTTGGCAGCAGCTGCTTGCAGTCAGTTGTCAAGCTGTGTTGGTGAACACTTCGCAACGTGTGCGAAAGTATCACGGAAGGACAGTCCACAGCAGTCTGCTTTATATAGCGGCGTCAGCTGTTGAGCTTGTGTTTGTGATGCTCCGATTAGCATCTCTCACTGCTAACACGGGAGAAAGCGTGAACGTTAATGCCAGTATGAAGGTTGTTGATGGAATTTTGAGTCGTGGAGCAAGTCCTACTGTAGCACATTCAGGCGACAGGCGTCAATCCTGTTGGCATGTAGAGCAATGTGGTACAAGGCGCCTGCAGCTTTGGCGCCAAACCTGGATGACTGTCGAAGCCATCGCATCGTTGCCTGTGGGAAGCTCTTATGAGCTGCGAACGAAAATGTTCAAGGAGCTCGTACAATTGGTACCTTCACGTAATGGGAGCGTGGAATTTGCAGATCCTTGTGTACTTTCTTGCGTCTTGAACATCATCAAGCCACTAGTGTTTGAACCAAAGTCTTTGGCCGGCTCTGTTTTTGGCATATGTCGTTTGACTTCGCTTAGTGAACTGAAGTTGGTCCTTCAGCTCCTGCATCGTGTTAGCTCATGTGCCGCGCGTGTTTGCACTGAGGGCATCATCATGCATGTGCTGCATATAGTCAATTCTATTGCTTCTGCTTGCAAACCACTTCCTTTTGGGCGCGCCCAAAACATACATTTATCGTTGAGCGGTTTCACGGTTGCTACTTTACTTATGGTTTTTGGCAATATACCACCTGACTTCAAGGTGAAGTGTGTCAGTCAAGAGGCGCTATCGTTCAGTTGCGAGCGTCACAACCGATCACTAATTGCGCAACATGCGCTGAGCGATACCCTCCTCAACTCCGCAGAACGCGCTACCTTACAGGGATATGTGTGCTCAAGTATTTTTTACGATCAGTCACTTGTCCGTGCAATCACGGGGTCGAGGTGTGTGAGTACAGCTCCGATGAATTATTTGGACCAAGCCATATGCGAGCTGGCTGCTATCCTTTTCCCACAAGCACCTGTATTCACAAACATACTGGTACGATCAGTCGAATATTACGAAGTTGTGGTTTTAATGAAGTATCAGCTTGTGCGCAGTATTGCTGTTGAAGCAACCAGGTCAAACAAAGCGCACGTTAGTGTCGTTGCGCACTGTTCTCTTAACGAGCAAGCTCTTGCTTCAGTTATTATCACCTGCGTGCAATTATCAGCCTCTATGAACGAAACTTTGACAAGTGAGGTGCTCGGCACGCAGACAACTCTCCGCTCTGAGGTTGACGCTGCTTGTGAGAGCGCGCATTGGCTAGCGTGGACTCACCAAAATGCAACCAAGCACCTGCTCAAGTCTGAAATCCTTCCAAGGATGACTAACTGCTATGGCACACCTGTGCATGCTTCTAGATGGCGTAGAGACATGCTGGAATGTGTTCTGGAAGCAGTCGCCGATGCTACTTCACCGATGGCACAGAACATGGCAGGCTTGCTGACGTTCTAGATTCGAGGCGGAGTCTACGCTTTTGACTTATTGCGATTGTCGCTGGCGGACGCACTCACTAGTCTTTCATGGTGGAATGTATTCGGGACAGGAAGTCGCGTCAATTTGTCTTCTGTGTGGTTAATGAAAGCTGCTCACTTTTCACGTTTCGTGGCGTTACTTGGTGCTCTCCCGAAGTTCCAAGACAACAGCGAGCGACTAGCTGCGTCTGGTTTGTGCTCTTAATCACGTTCGAGCAGTACCCAGCGTTTCGAATAAGATTTGCAGGGCAATCTCGAAACAAACGATGAATTTGATGTGCGTTTGGAAATTGCACTTGTTATTTTGTTAATTGTCGTTTGTACTCCGTCGTGAGCGTGTTTTGTAATGCTTGTTTGGCGAACTGGCCTGCAACTGGTTGCTCTCTCCCCAACACCAGATATTGCGAGGTCTCCGGCTCATCTACGCATCGCCCCAGCTTCGTGTGCGCCTGCCCCTCTGTCCCGACTAATAAAATGGGTTTACACACCACCTCTGCCTCAGGTTGACAATGTCGATGGCATTATGGAAAGAGTTTGCCCACGTGGCGCGTCACAGTTTAAGTTTGCTTCGAAGCCGGCTGAAATGTGCACATTTTCTCAGACATCATACTGGGCCAGAGGTGTTTATCCTAGCACCCGGACTGTTGGGGTCCGCTCGCCATGGGGATTGCACCTGCCTCAGCGACGGAGCGCCATCTTGACAGAATTTGCCGGGCATGTAATCATGCGTGGGATTAGGATAGAAGGGTGTGCTCGACTTTCGGGCCGTCGTGGCTCGAGCTACGTAAGATAAACGGCGGCTACAGTGTAGAGGGGTTGGCCGCCTGAAAAGGGGGATATCAGCAGTGGCACTAAATGTCGGTACACTTGCAGAGTATTCCGCAAGGCAGTGGCATTAAGTCACTGAAGGACTATCCCGTCTCACCGTGTGAGTCTGGCAGGGTAGGTTCAAGGTTCGGTCCCCCTAGCCTCAGCGCACGACAGCCGATACATAGAAACACACCTAGGTTAACATGTGATTGCAGAGAAATCCGCTAACTCCTACCCTTATTCCGTCCGTTGAGAGCGCGATCTTTTCCTTACCCTTCTTCTCCCCTTTCACACAATCTATTAGTCCTCGGAATTGCGCTCAAGTTCATCATGGATTAGCGCGCCCCGTAGGTATGCAGGATCACATGTAAACCTAGGTGTTCTTCTATGTATCGTCTGTCGTGTGCTGAGGCTAACCTTGTTCCCTGAAATCTGCCCTGCCAGACTCACACGGTGAGACGGGATGGTCCTTCAGTGACTTTATACCACTGCCTTGCGGAATACTCTGCAGGTTATGGGCCCAGCGGGGTCCTGAGGGATCATGTGTTGCATGCACGTACCATATTGGGTTTTGGACCGTTACCGCGCCGGTCTAGCCTCGCCATGCAACACAATTTGTTTGTATACGCTTTAACATGGGTTGTACAAAGCTACACCGCACACGTTAAGACTGCGCACCCCCTGTGTGCTTGTTTATAGTCATCGTATTGTCGTGAAAGTGTTGGTGTGTGTGTAGTCAGGCTAACCTGTACTGATTGCACGCGCGCTATGGAATATTTTGGGTATGTCCACCACTCCACACTTCACGATAGTACACTTAGCCGCTCGCTGAGCACCACCCTACCAACAACTGCCTGTCAGTGCATAGCCTTTCACACTGGCAGGAACCACAGTTTGTACAGTTGCCATATAGGCACCTTCCATTGTCTACCTGATGAGTGTACATAGACACCGCTAGACAGACCCCCTTGGAATGTCTAGCTGTAGTCAACTGCTCTGACTGAACCCATAGGTTCACGTCACCGTTCTCATGGCAGAACGAGCAGCAAGAGCCGCGCCCAAGGCAGTCACTGGCGCGGATATCCTCAAGCTCGAATCCCCTGTTGTTGAGTTTCTCAACGAAGGAAATCGGTTTCAGCTTCAAAGCCGGAAAGTCTCACTCCAAGTGAGACAGATCACGCAACTACTGCGCTTTCACCACGCAGGAGCCCTCTTCGAATTCGATTCGTACGAGGCTTATACCAGGTCCTGCCCTGACTATGAAGTCATGCGCAATCGGATCTTGGACCAGGCTTTCCTGGATTGGCAACGCGCCAGAGTGGGAGAACTCAACCTCGAGTCTGTTGAAGATTTGCCTCCTGAATATCAGAGCTGGCACTTCACAGCTGAGGCGTTCCCACACTTACCAGACCTCGAAGTTGCACAGTTGGCCACTGTCTGCTACAATAATGAGGTCAGGGCTCTTCGGCCCGCGATTAACAGTCGATCTAGAGATGCCAGAGATAGAAAATTCCATTTAGGGTTAGGACCCCCCCTCCCCCCTTAGTCTCACACTCACATCTAAACACCCAAAATCGCTGTGTCGAACACCGCGCTGCTCTTTGTGTCGTTAGAGGCAGGGCGCCAGGGCGGCACTACCACTGCCATCATTCTCTACCAGGAGCACAGTGGATTTTTCTGTCTCTAGGTTATGGACCCAGTCCCGTACTAGTAGAGAAACGTCCTCCGAAAGACATCGATCTCGATCGACGTCTCGGACAAAGACTCAGGATTTCCAGGTAAGAGCAATCTCCTGAAGTTCCTGAAAGTTCTAAGACCGTAGTCAAGTCTCATCGCTTGCTACTGGTGAACAAGTGTGAAAGTGTGAAAGGCAAACAACAACGCGCAAAACGCAACCCCGACAACGATGGCGACTCACGACCCACAAGTCCCGAGTCTGGAAGTAGCAGCGCAATTCGCTACACAACAAGCTCTCTGGCAAATCACCAACGCTGATTTGCAAAAGCTCGAAGCTGCTAACGCTCATCTCAGAGCCAAAAGCGCTGCCATACTTGCTGCGCTCGCCGCAAACATCGCTGCCACCGCAAGCATCGCAGCTCGAAACGAGCAGCTCGATCAAGACGTGCAACTCGATCAAGACGAGCAACTTGAACAAGCTCCTCCACCAGATGTTCTTACGGCAACCCCCCTCAAGCTAACTTCTCACGAAGTCGCGACCCAAGACCCGATCATCTCGATGGTCACCCCCCCTCCTACTGTTCAAAATGTTCTCGAACACGAACAGAACCTACCTCCTGCCGACAACCCCACCGGATGTCGAACACCCCATGGCAAAGTCTCAGACCCCACTGCCTTCCCTCCGGACCCAGGCATCGCCAAGGTTACTCCACAACCTGGCACACCCCACATTCACGAGGACACTCCACCTTATTCGAATATCGCACCAGCGATGTTAAACACTCCACCACCACCGCCACTCAACAATAATCTCTTCACTCCACCAACCCCACCAGAGCCTCCACCACCTTCACTTGAGACTAACTCCCCACTATCGGCGACTCCCACTTCACCATCCATTCAAGTTCCCCAACATCCTCGTCAACCCCTTCGCCGCAACACTCATTTCCTTCCTGATGATCATGCCACCTACGGCCATGACGGCCCCGGCACTGCCATCCCTGACCAAGCCCCCACCGCGGCTAAAGCTCCTGCCGCCCCACCGTCGGACCCTACTGTCTATATCCATCATCTTCCGCAAGTCACTCTCCTCAAGACTTTCATCTCCACCCACAAGACCATGCCACCTACGGCCACGACGGCCCCGGCACTTCCAATCCTACTCCAGCTCCTTCCGCGGCTCAAGCTCCTGTCGCCCAACCATCGGACCATCCTGACCGACCTTCATCACCTTTCGAAAGTTGCTGTCTCCCTGATTTTCATCTCCACCCGCGTGACTACGCATACCATAGTCACGCATACCACGACTACGACCATTCGTGACTACGCATACCAC
This sequence comes from Chrysophaeum taylorii, assembly GCA_029834535.1. Classification (NCBI taxonomy): domain Eukaryota; class Pelagophyceae; order Pelagomonadales; family Pelagomonadaceae; genus Chrysophaeum; species Chrysophaeum taylorii. Next base: position 19,214 of record JAQMWT010000094.1, read on the forward strand.
GACTACGACCATTCCCCCGTCTCCGCCCAAGCAACACTCCACCTCCTTTCTCGAAGTTCCAATGCACCTCCGTCTGCGCTCCAACGCGAGTTGGCCACCACTCAGACTGCATTCCACTCCCAAACCGCTGACTTGGCCGCAACCACGGCCACGCTCATTCGCAAGGACGATTTGTCCTCCACAGCCGCCAAACTCACCATAACCGACGCCGCCCTAGCTTTCGCGACCGCCCAGCTCGCCATCCAAGCCGACGAATTTGTCTACACCCGCGCGGAACTCCATCTCACCCACACCCAGTAGAGAACAGTAATCACAACTGTGTTGCCCTTCAGCAGAGCGTGAGAACAGTGGTAGTCTGTCCTCGAATCTGTCTCCTAAACGAGGACAGCCGGTGTGAATAACACAGCGTTTTCTTAAATCAAAAGGTGGCAAAGTTAAGGGAACTAACCCTAGAATAGGGGGTACTAACCCTAATTCGGATTTTCTATCTCTACGCCCTCACAGATTGAACTCGGTGAGCGAAATCTGGATCAAACTAAGCAGGAAGCGTCTTACCATCGACAAGAATGTAGAGAGTGTTCTGGACAGAGTCGTGCGGTGGAAGAGTACCTGAAAGAGTAGCTTGATGAGATGGCGGTGAGGAGGAGGCGGAGTGAACACCGTAGGAGTTTTTGAACTTGTGAAATAACTTGCGTGGTAGGAGCTTTGAAAAATGATCAGCGACCTGGTAGTGTGTAGGACACCAGAGAGGTCTAATGATCGAAGTAGCTTGGTAGTCACGAATGCGAAATTCTCGGAAATTGATATGACGAGAAGGAGCACTGACTTTAGGGTGATTAGCGACATGTAATGCGCTAGCGTTATCAATAAGCAGGAATAGCGTAAGCTTGATCACACGAAAACAGATAAGGGTGAGAGGAGAAAAGCTTGTAAAACCTGTGACATTCATTGACGGCTGCGCTGGCGGCGATGAGTTCAGCTTCCGTGGTGCTTTTGGCAGTAAGAGTTTGTCGTTTGCTAGACCAAAATACGAGATTGCCAAAGACGAAGACACATGCACCATAATTGGATCGCAAGCGAGGGTCAGAACGATCAGCAAAACTTGCATCAGTAAAACAAATAATGGGTGAACGAAGGTGATGCAGTTCAGGATAGCGGTTGATCAGATGCTGAATAAAGGGGGTAATAGAGGGGCTGTCGGATGAATAGTCGAGTGAATCATTCGGAGTGCCCTTTAAGTAGCGAAGTAAAACATATAAGTGCAGAAGGTGGGTCTGATCGGGGTTGTGCATGCCCTTGCAGCATTTGTTGCACAAAGTGGTGATATCAGGCCGACATGTGACAGACAAGTAAATGCTAGTGCCACAATAGTGAGGAAAATTTTGACGTAATACGTCTAAAGTAGGAGCCAAGTCTGAGAGAAGTTTAGCAGAAGGTTTTTGAATGAGGATGTCCGAGTAGGGGACGTCCAGACTATGTAGGTTGAGCTTATGCTCAGCAAGCATCTTGGTGATCTTCGCTGCTACATTCATAGTGAGATGACCAGCGGAGACATTGTAGTGAACATCGATGCCAAGAAAGGATCTGATGTTGTCATGCCACGTGCCTTTGCCGCATTCCTTCTCCAGAGCAGTGCGAAGAGATATAATTTTGGCAGTGTTGGTACCAGAGTCAGCTTTTTCGCTGATGGTTGCCGACGACGCCTGTGCCGCCAACCACATCTTACTCAATCAGGCCCCAAGCCCTACGATGACGAATTTCCCGACCTCATCAACCATATCATCCAGAGTCGCAGATTGTCTTTGTGCCACCTACACTCCAAGCAAGACCTCAAAGAAGACAAACTCGCGGCACGGATGCAATGGACCCGGCACTGAAACTTCCTTAATTGACGGTGGCACATCCTTTTGCTTCACTCGCACAATTCAACACTTTGTTCCCGAGTCCATACGCCGGATTCCCGAACACACCGTACGCATGGGAAAAGGCACCTTGACCAGCCATTTCATCGGCGTTAAACCGTTGTACTTGCAGGCCGCAGGTCTCTCCCCAAAGGATATAAAAGAATCAACTGGTTACGAATTGTGCCTTGTATTTCTGGTCGTCCCGCAATTCCGAAAAGGTCTACAGGTTATCGCGACATCTCAGCTCAAAGCTCTGAATGTACAAGCAACAGACCCTCCATTGCCACACGAACCATACCTGTATGAGCTAATGAACACGTCGACGGCTGATCCTCACGATTACAAGACGCTTCTAGGAAAAACAGCAATAGTTCTCGCCACTCGCCAAACCAATGGCCTGTTGTCCCTGCCGTCTCATCCAAAGCAAACATTCCGGCTGTGGTTAGTTTTCACACCGGCACGCGAATGTCACTCAAGGATGAACCTGCGCACATCACACAGCATGTCGCCAAGACACGCTCGCAATCCCACATGTTGGATTTTGCTAATCTACAGCATCATTCCACATTCCTCCAGGAGCTCATTAGCCTCCCGCGTACTGTCGTCCAATTTGCTTTCACTGGCTTAGCGGGCCTCACTGTGCAAGCACACCCCCCTCCGCTAAAAACAGCCATTATTACAGGTGGACTTCACCAAGAAGGCTTACCTCTTTTCGCAAACGCTTCGACAACCGTATTACTGTCGTGGTCACCTGTGAAATTCACCCTATTATGCGCGCCCGCGCGCAACAACTCTTCCCGCACGCTCAGCATTATGCGGATCTCAGAAAGCTCAATGCCGCTCTGCAAACCGGCAAAATCAGACTACCTCATTTCGACTTAGCGGTTTTCACACTGCCATGTCAACATTTGAGTGTAATGAAAGAATACGACGGCTACGCCACTCCGGTGACCGCCGACCTTTTCGTCACAGAATAGAGATAGAAAATCTGAACTAGCGTTAGTACCCCCTATTCTAGGGTTAGTTCACTTAACTTTCCCACCTTTTGATTTAAGAAAGCGCTGTGTTATTCACACCGGCTGTCCTCGATTAAGAGACAGATTCGAGGACAGACTACCACTGTTCTCACGCTCTGCTGAACTGAAGGGTAACACAGTTGTGATTACTGTTCTCTAGGTATTGGGCACCAGTCCCGGTATCAGCAGAGCCTCAGGATTCCCAGACAAGCCCCGCTCACTGACGTTCCTGAACCCAAGCAAAATGCCAACCAATCGAGAACGCCAGAGGGAGATAAGAGAACAAGAAGCTCGCTTAGAAGCCAAGTACCAAAGAGACATGCAACAACAAGCTCAAGCGTACGAAGCTCGGCATAAACAAGAGATGCAAGACCAAGAAACTCGCTTGATGGCTCAAATAAGCGCTCTGTCCACCCAAGTGCAAGCAACGCAAGCACCACCACCTGCCGTCGCTGCTGCGGCTCCGCCTCCCACTCCGGCTCAACAAGATCCCAAGTCTAAGATCAACACCTTTACTGACCCCCCTAGCGTCAACACCTTTACTGACCCCCCTAGCGCCGTCCTCACGTCGATGGACAACGCTCAAGTCACACCCCAGATGCTTTCATTTCGTGTCATGCAATTGTTCGTCGAACATCTGATGCCTGAAACAGGTATAACTCAGTACTTCCTACAGGGCTTCTACACGTGGGAATCCGTCCTGCGCGGATCTAACGATCTCGCTGGCGCTCTCCTAAGCCACTGTATCGACGAATACGACAAGGACCCCGACAACCACTCTACCGCCGGGAACACGCCAGATTTCCAAGGCCGTTACGTCTACTCCAATGGCGTCTACCGCAAGTTCGGCAAGCACTTCCTGGACAACGTCTACGACACAAAACTTCAAGAACTCAAAGACCAAGACAAGGACCCAACCGATATGACAAAAGGCAAGTTATATCCAATTACACAACCCCATCTCCAAGGAAAAGAAACCGACTTCATCGCATATCTCCGCGAGACTGCACACCCCTTATTTCGCCGTTTCCTACATGCCGGTAGCGACTCCGTCAAGCACCCAGCATACGACGAAATCGATGCACTCGGATCCTCCTACCCGACAGGACTCGAATTTGTGCTTCAAGTTCGCCTCGCACTCGACAAGCACACGGGCCAGAACCACATCCACCATGCGCATTATGTTTACAATGCCTTTCTGGACACGCCGTTCAACCCTGAAATACATGAGCCAGCTCACTACATCGACTACATGCGTCATGTCCAGCAACAACTGCGCCAGATCACCACGGACGCTTCTCTCCAACTTCCCGACGACAAGATCCTCGAAGAAATTCACCAAATTCTCCGCTTCAAGTACTCCCCAAGCTTGCTTGACTCCCGCGCCCCAACACACATCAAGGGCTTTGCACGTCTTGCCAACTGTCTGCGCAATCCCAACGACTCGCTGTTACTCGACGAAGACAATGAAGCCATCCACCACCTTCCTAAGCTCATCGCTCGCATCACCGTCATTTCAACGTTTGAGCGCAACTTTTGGGCTCACCTCGAGCCTCACCCCACTCTCAACTTCAAGCTTTGCGCTCCGTTACGGACTTTGGTCGTCTGCCAACAAAGGACAAAGATGACCCCCGCTTTCGCTCCCGCCATCATGGTCTCCACCTCACCGAAGACGATGATGACACCACTCCCTCTGAAGACGAAACCCCACCGGACCCCATTGAAGACACCGACCCCGTGGCTGTTTTTCTCACGGAGGCCAATCTTGATCAAGAGGGAGACAATGACCTTATTCACCAACTACACGCCTACCGCAAGAAGCAAGTTTCGCAGCACGTCAAAAAGCCCCCTCCAGGCAAAAAGCTTCCTAATCCTCGCTCCCCGTCTTACTACGACGTCAATGACAGTCCTAAGCCCAAGGCCACCCCTGCACCCCACCGAAGAACAAGCACCGTCCCCGCGCTCCTCCTGTCACCCCTGACAAACGCGAGCACCCACATCTTCGCAAGGTCACCTTCCCCACACAACCTCATCCACCCAAACCATCCACTCCCGACCAACGCTTCAAGGTCCCCCTTCGTGAAGTCTGTCGCAAGCTCCAAACCATACGGAATCTTAGCAAAGCCGGTCGCCAACATACGTCCAGCTCCGAGCGTATGAACAAGCTAATCAACCTCATCACCACCATTTCCGATGAGATACTTCTTTCCGAAGCCGAAAACGACGCCGCCGAATTCCTCCAGATGTTAACGTCCGATCCCCAAGACGATCAACCTGATGAGGGCGAAGCCGAAACCGATGAACAAGACGACAACGGACATCTCGGTTTCTACGACGACAACGGTCAGATAAACCTCTACGACGATACCGTTCCCGAAACCACTGATGAAGATGACTCCGCCGAAGACTACGCCAAACGTCGCAGTGACTACATGCGTGCTCTCCACCAGAGTCGGCTTTTTCGCTGATGGTTGCCGACGACGCCTGTGCTGCCAACCACACCTTACTTCATCAGGCACCAAACCTCAAGATGACGAATTTCCCGACCTCATCAACTATTTCCACAAGAGTCGCAGATTTCCTTTGTGCAGCTTACACCCCAGAAAAGACCTCAAAGAAGACTAGCTCACTGCACGGATGCAATGGCCCCGGCACTGAAACCTCATTGATTGACGGTGGCGCATCTTTTTGCTTTACGCGCACAATTCAAGATTTTGTTCCCGAGACCATACGCCGCATTCCCGAACACACCATTCATATGGGCCGAGGGACTCTTACCAGCCACTTCATCGGTGTTAAACCGTTGTATCTGCAGGCTGCAGGTCTCCCATCAAAGGATACAACAGACAAAACCGGTTACGCTTTATATCTCGTATTTATGGTCGTCCCGCAATTCAGACAAGGTCTTCAAGTTATCGCAACATCTCAGCTCAAAGCTCTGCATGTACAAGCAACCGACCCGGCCCTGCCCCACGAGCCCTATCCTTATGAGCTTCTAAAGTCCTGAACCTCCGATCCGCATAATTATGCAGCCCTTCTCGGAAAGACCGCCGTCGTACTCGCCACTCGCAAACCAAACGACCTGTTGTCCCTGCCATCCCATCCAAAGCAAACACTCGCCACTGTGCTCAGTTTCCACACAAGAAAACGAATGTCACTCAAGGATGAGATTGCGCACATCACACAGCATGTCGCAAAGACACGCTCACAATCGCACATGCTTGATTTCGCCAAGTTACAGAACCATTCTCTGTATCTCAACGAACTGCTCAACCTCAAACATCCTGTCGTCCACTACGCCTTCAATGGCTCCGCAGACCTCTCTGTGCAAACACCAGCCCCTCTGCTCAAAACAGCCATTATTGCAGATGGACTTCACCAGGAAGTTTTCGACACTTTTCGCGAACGATTCGACAAACGCCATACTGTCGTGGTCACCTGCGAAATCAACGATATCCTGCGCACCCGTGCGCAGCAACTCTTCCCGCACGCCCAGCACTATGCGGACCTAAGAAAACTCAATGCCGCACTCCAAACCGGCAAAATACGACTCCCTACATTCGACCTGGCAGTTTTTACATTGCCCTGCCAACATCTGAGTGTAATGAAAGAATACGACGGCTATGCCACACGGGTCACCGCCGACCTTTTCGTCAAAGAACAAATCCGCTTCGTTCGTTGCACGCTCCCGACCTATGCCATTGTCGAGAACGCACCTCCCAACCCCCGAACTCACCACGAGTATGCTCAACTCGCCAAAGGTTATCAGCGCTTAGGCTACTTCCGCCACTCCGGCGTCTATAATGCCTCTGCTTTTGGTGACGTCATCAGCAAGACACGTCGTCTCGCTGTGTATGCCCGGCACCCGCTCACCGGCTACAACCTCGAGAAAACCGCCTCTCCTTGGTTAACCTCACCCCCGAGCATGGTTCCTCTCCTGGACCCCAGTCACACCATCCCTGACGATCTCTGGATCGCCAAACCCGCCCTTCGTGGTACAGTGCCCCGCTCCACATTGGACTACTACCAGCACAAGGCCACCTACTCCTACAAGCCCGCCAGCGCCTCGAAACTCTCGATTTCCGAGAATGCCCGCATCTGCCAAATGCTCGCACGTCTCACCAAGCCCTTCACGGATCTCGGTCTAGATGCCGACGGCACCCCCTACGCCGCAATGGCGTCCATTTCCCACCTCCTGGTTTTCACATTCCTGCACAACCATTTGTCGCAACACCCCACTCTCGCCGCTTGGAACACCATCCGATGTTTTCACGCCTCAGAGTCTCAATGTGCTTACCATTTGGATGGAGCCATCACCGGCACCGCCGCTACTGCCGTCGCATGTGGCTACTTCTCGCGCGTCTCCCTCACACTACATTCCAGCCCCCCTCAGATTTTGGACTGTTCCCATCAACCCGCAGTCTTCTCCCCAACGCACTCCTTTTCCCTGGATGTTCCCAAGGGCACCGCCTTTCTGGTCGTCGCTTACACCACCTCCTTGGCCGCCGCTCATAGCTGCTCGCGCCCGTCCACTTGGGTCCACTATGTGAATCGTTCGCATCCTGGCTTTGCCGCGATCGACTCACAAGGGCGAATTGCTCTCGATGACCCCAAGGGACTCCTTATGTCCAAAGCACGTCCCACTTACGCGGACTATGTCGGCCACATCGGAGACACGCTTCAGAAGAGCACCAAGCGCTACTCGGTCACTGGCTCGTACCCCACCAACACGAGCTACTCCAATGCCTTGCTGCTGATCTCTCCAGACCGCATTCGTTATGCGACCCTCGACTTATCGCAAAGTTTGGACACCACTCGGACCCGGAACTGCTCCGACTGTTCAAACAGCACCCGCCGTACTTCGCGTTCAAGGCACTGGCCAGCGCCGTCCCGCACCACGTGCTGCAGGCAAAGTACAGCGCTGTCCTCGCATTCCACGAATCGCACCACCACGTGAACTTTCACATCGAATGGGCAACAATACGCAATGGCATCCCCAGCCTAGGAGACATCACCTAGGTTGCAGACTTCTTCATGAGCATCTCCAGCCGTCTCTTAGCAGTGGAGGACCTCAACCTCACCTCCCTTTTTAATGCCATTGCAGATGCTCACCATGCTGCGATCCGCAAGCCAAGCAGATCGAAAAACCTCGAGACGCCACTTGCCGATGCCACAGTTGCTAAAATCCGAGTCTACAAGCGACCCACTCCACCTCGGACTTCGACTGCCGCTCTGCCCCCCCTTGCACAAGCCCGGCACCATTCAGCACGCAAAAAGAATGCTTTTGGTCACTCGCTGGCACCGCATACACCACCAGCAACCAGAGATTCTTCGCCGCACGATTGGCGCTAATGTAACGAATCTCCGCCCAGGTGATGATCGGTATCTGCAAGACTGCAGTGAATGCAAGCGCTGTCAATCGCATGTAAGCTTCAGTCAAAAGAACAATTCCTGGTCACAGGATGAACTGGCCTATGCTCCCGGCCAACACCTCCACATGGATGTATCATACCCGAGCATCCGCGAGTGCTACGGCGGATTTCGCTATATCATGCACTTTGTGTATGTTATCTCAGCACACAAGTGGGTCTATTTCCCGCGGAAATTAGACGCACAGGGTGTTCTGGCCGGCATCCTCTATGTGGACAATGTGATTAGAGTCGAATTCGATGTCAATGTGAAGATCATATCATCTGATGCCTTCTCAGCTTTTCGCTCTGAAGCTTTCCACCCCCTCAAGGTTGCAGAGAAATCTGTTGCCTCTTACCCTTACCCGTCCGTTGAGAACGTGATCTCTTCCTTACCCTTCTTCTTTTCTACACAATCAAATAGTCCTCTGATTTGTGCCTACGCTCATCATCATGGTCTAGCGCGTCCCGAGGTATGTAGCACTATACACTTTACCTTTCTCGTGTAGTTCTAGATGCCGCCTGTCGTGTTCTGAGGATATAGGGAACATACCTTTTCATACCCCGAATTAAATACTTCCAGACGTTCATGATGAGACGGGATGGTTCCCCAGGTGACTTACCACTGCTTGCTAAATGCTCTGCAGGTTATGGGCCCAGGCGGGTCCCTGAGAAACCATGTGTTAAAACGTGCACGTAACCTATGGGTTTTGAACTGTTACCGCGCCGGTTCAGCCTCGCCACGTAAACACACTTGTAAATACAACGCCATTACCATTGGGCTGTATATAATACTTTTTTTGCACGCGTGATCGTGTAACCTTGTGTGCACCTGTTCATAGTATCGTATTGTCATGTCAATGTTGATGTGTGTGTAATTGGCTAACCTGTACTCTTGCACACATGTTATGGAATATTTTGGGTACGTCCACTCGTACATTCCATGGCAATGCACTTAACAAGCTCCTTGAGAGCACCAAAGCTAACCAGCTGCCTGAGTGACTACGCTTAGCGACACTACTCTGGACTCACAGCTTGCACAGTCGTCAAATAGACATCTTTCCATCGAAAACGATGAGTGTACATAGACACCGATAGACAGACCCCCTTAGAATGTCTAGATAGTGTCAACTGCGTGACTGAACCCACAGGTTCCCCCGTCAACTGCTATGGCAGAACACGCAGCACGAGCCGCACCCAAGGCGATCACAGGTGCGGATACATTGAAGCTCGAAGCTCCTGTAGTTGAGTTTCTCAACGATGGAAATCGATTTCAGCTTCAGACTCGCAAGGTGTCCTTGCAAATCAAGCATATTAAGCAATTGTTACGGTCCAGTCATGCCGATGCCTTCCTCGAGTACGACTCGTACGAAGCATATACTCGGTCATGCAAGGACTACGAGATCCTCCGGAATCAAATTCTCGATCGCGTTTTCCTGGAATGGAAGACCGATAGGGCTGCTGATCTCCGTTTAGCTGTTGATGAATTGCCCCTGAGTATCAGGAGTGGCATTTCACCAACGAAGCTTTCCCCACTTACCTGATGCAGAAGTAGCTCAGCTAGCTACTGTCTGTTACGACTATGAAGTCAAGGCATTACGTCCTGAAATCAATGCCCGTTTCTTAGAAGAGGAACGAATCTTAAATCGCGCGCACCCGAAGGCATTAGCTTTCGACACCCGTGTTCGTGCCCCTGTTACCATGTTTTCGTTAACTGCTGCTGACTGGCACACTTATCAGAACACGTATGCTACATTCTTGCATACTTACTTCAATCTTGAAAGTGTTGGAAAACCAGCACTTGCGGCCTGGCCCGCCATCAATGAGGTATATAACAAAAGTTATTTACCCAACAAGGCTCGAGCCATTATGCTCATCGCCTTTAGTCACTACGAGTCTGTTACGACTACTGATGTGTCCTATTTGAAACAGCAATTTAACTCTGTTGTTTATAATCCTAACTGGTATGTCCATGTATTTATCGAAGCTGTCCTAGCATTTAGGCAAATCTCTTACCAACTTAACCAGGAAGAGACTGACCTTCAATTCGACTTTGGCACTCTTTGTATAAAAATCTATGAAGAGATACATCGGCATTATGCCGATAATACCAGCAACAATCGTTACGATCGTGGTTGGGTAGATTGGTGTTATATGTATGAAACCCGATCTTCATCTCGGCCTGTGCCAGAAGCTGAACGATTGTGTCACCCTACCAACCCATTAGACCTATACAATGTAGTATCAAATGGGTCGAACAAAAGACGCTTAGAACGCCCTGTTTCTTGGCAACCCTATGTCGAAGGTTTATCATCTCAACCAAAGCCAAAGTTACTACTTACAAACACTCTGGACTCAGCAGACAAAAGTCTGACTCAAACTGCTAACACACTCGCCTTCATCACTTCGTCCCAACCTGGTACATCTTCCACGTTTAATGCTAGACGCTTGCGTAACTCTAATGATGCTCGCCAGCCTTTCTCTCGCAGCGATTTATCGTATTATCGTTCTGGTGATTCTTACGTCACCAAGAAAACTGCTGGACAGTCCCATGACCGTCCAATTTACCCCCGCACTTTTGACAGGTCCTCTCGGTCTAACATGAAATTATTAGAACGAACAAATCACACCTTAAACACCCTGCGAGAACAGTGTAGTGAACTTACGAAGCATGTGACAGATAATGATACCACGGCTCAGCTACAACAGAATATCGACAAGTTATTTGAGACTCTATTACAATCAGCTGACATTCTGTCAACGACATCTACTGAGGACAACAGTAGTTTACTTCGTCTAAACGAAAAGCTCATGTTTGCAGAAGACATCATTTATGATGTACACGTTCATCTATCCTCGACCGAAAAGTCGTTAAACTACGTGGAGCCACAACACCATACTGTTGTTACTGCTCCCACCCCAAAGGCAACTCCTCCTACTACAAACACACAGGGTAATCCTTCCAATACCGTGCACAACCTCTTTACCGCTTCCGCCATCTCGGCTTTACCACCAGCATTATTGTCCTCGCTATCTTCACGGTCCAATCTGCCCTCAACATACCATCACAAGCCGAAACCAAAAGGGATGCCGATCATACTTCGCTATCGCTATCGTCATTTGATGAAAAGCACGGCATGGCTGATGAGGCTGACGAACCATCACCACCTGTTCAACCGATTATTATTCCAACGAATCTGTTATTGCTGGAGAACTTCTTCACAGCCAGCCTCTCCACTACTTGCCCACATTCGGAAAACGCCTTCCTCACCAACTACATGAAGGTAAACAGTGTCCCTCCACATTGCTCTTTTCTATATTTTGACTCTTGTGCTACCATCTCATTGATGTCCACTTACGATTTTGCAATACCCAATCATATAATTCCACTGGACTCCAAATACGCGCCGATTGTTATTCAGACGGCTACAGGACAACAACGTGCCTCACACATGATGTTAACACGTAACATTGTTGTTCCCCTACCAGATCATCCACAAGTTGGCTATGTTAAGATCGACTTCGCTTTATGTCTTCCGCCAGTGCATGACCGACATCTCGCTATCCTGAGCATGCTCGAGTGGAACCAGACGAACCTGACCACTGTGTTCAATGATCGAGCTGAGCCAAAGCTCAGCGCTGTCACGAGCCGCATAGACAAAGATGTATCCCCATACACTACATAGCAGCTAATTTACCTGCTCTCCCTTGTCTCACTTACAACATCGCTCGCGACAAGCAACACGAACTTCGTTCCTCGCATTCCCCTCAAGCGATACCATGAAAACAGGGATCTACTGGCATACTACAACTACCTACTCCAAATAGTTTTACCAGATCGCCCGTGGATTCGCCCTTTGGTTCTCAATCTTCGGAAACAGAACAAGTTTGTTCAGCAAAATACGCAGCCATTAACTTGACTACTTTCACGCCCGGTGTTTCTCTCACAAGAGTCCAATCTCCGCAAACCCTCTGTCATGTTACTTTGTTCTGGTTTGTCAACTCCGGCGTTCCTGTCTCAAAGCCACTAATGACTTAGGCTTAAATATCAATGTAAAAGTTGTTGTTGAGTCTGATGATACGCTTGTTCGTATGTTACGCCACCGTTTCCCTACTGTATTATAATTTGAATCTCTCCCCGCCTTTATTAACCATCTTCACCTAATTTCACCAGAGGAAAGGCGCACATTCTATTGTGATATAATTGAGATCACTCCTCCCTGCACAAACAGGAAATTACTAAAACAGCAAAAGACGGAAGACTTACACAGCCTGCTGGACGATTCTCTTTTCGACAGCATGTTGTCTGTCATCAAGCTACTCCAGCCCTTGGTACTACTGGCGGAGATGACGCCTCCACATAAGTACTGTCATCAAGACCACATCACAGTGGCCAGCCTTATCCATACTACTCTTGATTACTGTGTCGATGTTGTTGATAGGCTCCCGACCTACCTCTGTGGCGACTACTAATCTAGATAAAGATGGATATGCATCGCTCGCAGATATTCTACTGGGCCAATTAAATTATTGTCGTGGCCTATCCTCCATCCACGCCCCTTCCTAAAGATCGTGGATGATCTACAGGCTATTCCCAAGCGACTTTGGCTACCTAAACACGTATCCAATGACTGGATTCGGGTGTTCCCCGATCCTCCATATATCCCCGTTCCTAAAACGTTTGCACCTTACTCTCGCACCGGTTCTGTTCAGCTTACTATGGCTGACCTTGAATCCCTCAATATGTTACTTCTTCGCCTTCACTCACAACAGGCTCACGAGCAACGTACTCACTCTGTTCAATCCGAGTGTACTTATCATCAGTTGTGCTTTAAACGCTCCTCTATGGAGCCGCTACCCAATGCTACCTACCCTATACACGTCAAGGTTTTTACAATCCTCTATAACTTGTTTGTCAGCTTACACACTAACTCACCCATTCCTGTGTCCTATTACATAACCGTTTTCGAAACTAACCAACCGTCACACAGGTTATTACTTACAACCTCATCAACATCACACAACTCCTACTTCTTAACTGGTGGCCACCATTCTGACGGCAACCTCACCATAGAGAACGCCACCACCAAATATCATGCTTCCATCGACGCTCTTGGAAGCACGCATACGTTCACTGCTTCCAACATCCCCCGCGACAGGGACAGGTCCATATATTCTAGCCGTTTATGGGTTACTTGTGGATAGTCCAAGCCCTTCCCCAAGTTGGCTCCGCTGCCACCTATGGCACCGCCATACAAAAGCTCTTGTCCAGATGCTTTCTTGTGATGCCTGGCTGCCTTACCTACAAGGCCACCGACAACTCTTTCGACTACAAGGACTCTCATTTTGCTCTGGAAGACCACCACCTATCTCATAGTCGCTATACAGGGTACCTTCGTGGAAGTGACCGCAAACTCGGCTCTAAAATCCACTCCATGCTTGCTCCATTGCCCACCGTCCGAGGGTACGCCAATATCATCTTACTCGACCCCCGCAACGGGAAATTACGCTACCCCACTCGACCGGAGTTGATTCGTGCTAACAACCACACCAAACAACAGGAATCTTTCCTCTACGCCATGACCTTTGCTGTGACATGCTTCAGCAATGCTCTGCCTGCCGGTACGTACAGCACTCTGTACAAGCACCTTTCGCTCCTCGTTGCCGATATTAAATCCCTTCTGTTGGACCCTACCTTCCAACATACTGCTGCAGTGACTAAGAAATCCTATGTATCCAATTTCATTACCATTAATCAAGCTTCCACCACGCGCAGCACAGATACCTTGTCTTTGGCACAAGCTTTTATGATATCTATTTCCAGCAGCTGCTTGACCGAAATGTCGTTAAACTATATATCTTCGTCCTACGAAGATACTCTCGTTACTCGTGATGATGAGGATGCACCTCCAAGTGACCCTGCTGCGCACCAGGATGACGACGCACCGCCTTCCCCTGCCTTAGACACCGAACTCAAGTTCGATGTTTGGCGCAAACGGCATATTCCCGCTCATCTATTCCTCGTAAGTCTCCTCGCACACGGATCCACCTGCCCTCAATGCCAAAGAACGTGCTCGATCGCTTCCACCGGGTGCATCACTGCCCCGACAACGTCGCTGCCAAGGCCCCCAACGTACCTGCTCGCCCTGGATTCTCTGCTTCTGACATACCATATCGCGACTTATGCCACCGACTGCGTCGCACACAACAAGCGCCACCCGCACAAGCATTTCATCGCGACCAAGCCTTCTTTGAGCAAACTCACAAAGCCGGCGAAGTCTGGCGTGCGACGGCGGCTATGTGACCATCCGAATGGGGAGGCTTCACACGCATTCATCGTCTTCAATGAACCCCATTTCATCTCTTGGTGTACGTTACACGCACCACCAACGCCCGGAGTTCACTAAGCTCGACTTGAGTATTGACCCTTGTCAATGCATGCAATGCAACTCAACGTGCACATGTGCACCTCTACTCCGATGCCTTCAAGCCCTACTTCTTAGCTGAGCACATACCTCCTAAAGTACCGCGTCGATAAGGGCATTCAACCGTCGTCTTCCTGCAGCACTACGTAACTGAA
>JAQMWT010000095.1:0-67304 GCA_029834535.1 Chrysophaeum taylorii
TTCAGTTACGTATTGCATTCAATCTGATAAGAGAAACGTCAGCAAAATCGAGGTCTGAAGAACAATAGCGACAAAGTGCCTGGGATGACGTGCGTTAGACGATGGGTGCCACTGAGAATCGCAGCAGGGCAAGGATAGCGGGAACACAGGCTGGTATATGATGGCAGTGTACCAGACGTCTGATGAGAACGTGGTCTTTGGGCAGATAGGTTGCATGGTGCATGGTGACCAGGTTATGACGATGGTCGGTCGACAGAAGCAAAAACAGGCGTAAACAGGTTTGATGCGAACGTTGGGTGTTTGGGTGTTGTGGCGCGAGCAGTTGCCATGGGCACGACCGCGCCCTGTGCGCGAAGATGGAAGACTTCGGACGCGCCAGCGGTGTAAGGAACGAACACGGGTAGACCAGGCTACTATATGCCAGCCTGCTGTGGCAGATAAGAAAGTGGCCCGTTTTCGCATTCGCAAGAACGAAGTTGCCATATGGGCCAACGTTGGAGGAGCAAGCGGCGAGCTTCGCTCGTCATACTCGAATAGACTGCGGTAGAAGTTGGTGACCGTGGCAAAACGTTGTGGCACGTAAGAACGTTGCAGATAGCTTGCAGATAGCGTCGCAGTGGCACGTAAGAACATTGCAGACAGCGTCGCGGGTGCTGAGCACGGAATTCACGTCGATAGCAAAAACGGATTTTAAAGGTCAGAACAACGGCGAAAAGGCGAGAGTGCGCGAAGGAGAACCACAAACCACACAGCAAAGAAGCGTCTGTCCAGGATCCCGAAGATGAGCGATCCAACCACATAGGAAGCACGAAAGCTGCGAACGCGAAAAATTGACAGGCACAGCTTAGTTGTGGCGGGTGAAATGCGCGATGGAACGTGAGTCGCTGGTTTTACCAAAACCGACAAGCACAACGAGGAGTGGATCAATGAATAGGTGAAAATGCACAACGGGGAGTGGATCGACGAATAGCCGAAAATGCACAACGGGGAGTGGAGCAACGACGAGGTGAAAATACAGAACGAGGAGGGGAGCAACGACGAGGTGAAAATACAGAACGAGGAGGGGAGCAACGACGAGGTGAACGTACAGAACGAGGGTGGATCAACGAATAGCTGAAAATACAGAACGAAGGGCTCCTGCGCAATGGGAGCTGAAAACGAAAACGAGGGGCTTCCTGAGCCTTGCGAGGCATCCGCCCTCCCGGCGTAGGTTGGCACCTATTCGCCTCCCGGGCGGGCCGGTTGGCAGCCGGAACGTTCGCAGTGGGACGGGGTATGGCCGGGGGCGCAGACGGAAGGTTATCGACGAGTTTGTTGTCAGTCACATCGCGGTCTCCTCGTCGCATGGCGACAAGCGATGGTCACTCTCCGCCGACCGACCTTTCGGCGCTCCTCGTCTACAGGCCCGTGATTCCGGACTGGCTCCTGTCGGTCCGGCCTGGCTCCCATGCTCGGGAGGTCTGAAGTTAGTTAGTTAGTTAGGGGCTTCCGTGGGATGGGGTTGTTGATGTGCGTGCATCAGACACTCGGCGGTACACACGCTGACTTGGAATTATCTTGATTGGCAGAAAGGTGCAGAGATGTGTAATACGTGGTGGTATTAAGAAAAGCGGCGGAGTGGAACTAGAATCAGTCAAGGTTGGAGTAGGCATAGGAGCAGAAAAGGTAGTGTTACTGGTGTTGGTGTTGGTGGGTTGGTGTTGTTGGGTGTTGTTGGAGTCATTGGGATTGTTGCGCTGTTGAGAAGAACGGCGATGGTGGGTAGGGCGTAGTCGTGGAATAGCTAGGAACTTTGAAACGTGCGGCAGTCCCTCTTAAAGTGGTCCTTGCAGCCGCCAAAATGACATTGGGTAGTGCGTCGGAATCGAGTAGAGCCAGGTTGGTGGGAAAGGGGAGCGTAGGGTAGGTCAGTTGGAAGAGTCTGAAGTCGGGGTTGTGGCTGACGACGCGGCGGATAGCGTGGCAGAAGTGGTTGTGCATGCCATCGAAATTGATTGTTGTTGAGCTTCTCAAGGGTACAACCACAGTCGTCGGTACGAAACGCGAGACGATAAAACAAAGCCAGTAAGGCTTGAAGCACGATGCACGTAGTCAAATGCGAGGACACACTCGAGGGTGCGTCGGATCAGGTACAATGCCGAGCAACTTGAACTCCGGTGATAGGTACAATGCCGAGCAACTTGAACGCCGGTGATAGGTACAATGCCGAGCAACTTGTATACTCCGATGATGAACTTGTTGAGGAAGTTCGCTACGCGATCCCCACGGCCCATGTAGACATCGGTAATGCGCTTGTAAAGTCGCGTGAAGTTCATGTCGCGGTTTTCATTGATATCAACGTTGTTGCTTGACGCGAAAGTCTTCTGCAGAGCAGCGAGATGCTGAGATGCTAGTCCAAGGATCGTTGGTCGAGATAATGTGATCGCCGGTATAGATGATCATGTTCGCGAGACGACGTGGCCATGGGTAAAAAAAAAATGTCGCTCACCGCGGAAGGCATCAAGTTTGTGCGAAAGCTTGCTAGCTTGAATTTCGATCGAGGACATGATAGACGACAACGAACCGAACACGTAGCAAAGAACTGAAGCCGATGAGGAGTCGCCGTGAAGTCAAGCACAGGTTCGATCGAAACGAACGAACACTGCTGCCATGTGACAACTGGAATGGGGCGTTACTCTAGCGATAAGGGAATGACGTAGGGATACTAGATACGTGGTGCAGGGGTAAGTGTCATAGCTTCCTCACAAGTAAGAACGGTCGAATATGTCGTGCGAGCCGTTGACAGCTTCTACCTGCGACAACGAAAATCACGCCGTTATGTCGGGGCCGTTGGCTTTTCACTTTTTATTGAGTCTTCAGGAGCGCGCTCTTGAAGCGAAGAACACAACACGTGTGTGGCCAGAATGCGCAAGTTGCGAGGAGGGTCCTAGAGCTTGTAGAGCTGGTCGAGGCGGTCCGAGATCCAGTTGTTCATCCCGAACTCGGGGTCAAACGATGAGGAGAACCGCGGCCGAGCAGAGACACGTTAGGGAGAGGTCCTTTGCCTTTGGCTGCGCGCGCGTTCTCCGACCGGGAGGCCGCGCGAAAGTCGGCGAGGTTTTGGGGAGTGGCCACAATGCGCAAGTTGTGAGGAGGGTCCTTGAGTTTGTAGAGCTGGTCGATATCCAGTTCACCCCGAACTCCTTTCCTCGAGCTTTGTAGAAAATCTGATTCAGCTTGACGTCATAAGTCTTGGAGAGAGAGAGATTCTGACGTTGTAGAGCATATTTCAAAATCAGGATCAGCACCCTCTGGTCCTATTCCCTGCTTCTCCGAAGGACTGCTGCGCCGAGCGCGGTCGTGCGAGGTGGGAACACGTCGCCGACCCTCTCGCCTTGGGCTACGACGCGCGCCGGGGCTCATCGAGACCAGCGGCACTCGTCTGAAAGCCGTCGCGAAAATCCGTCCAAACCCTAGCTCGGCACGTTTGAGGCCGCCCTGCCCGAACGCCGAGGGCCTTTAAGGAATACTCAAAGCCACGTCGCCGGGAGCTTCTCCCGGGTCTGTCGCCGGCGGTGTTCCGTATAGGCTGCCCATCGTGACCCGCTACACCTGCTCAAGCACGTGCCACGCCGCGTTCGTTCGCTCTCGACAGAAAGGACCCGCTGGTGAAGGCAGTACTGGCCACCGGCACGCGCCGGCAAGTCTGGTCGGATTGGCGCCTAATGAAGGCCCTTCTCGCACGCGACCGGTCGAAGAACCTCCGACGTACTGGCCACCGGCACGCGCCGGCAAGTCTGGTCGGATTGGCGCCTAATGAAGGCCCTTATTGCACGCGACCGGTCGAAGAACCTCCGACGCACGAGGATCGACTCCCTGAATTCGGCGCTTGGACCGCGCCTGGAATCTGGCGAATACATCGACAACACGAATGGCGTCTACCGGCGCCGCTACTTTCTGAGCAAGGAGTGGCGCTGTGCCTGTGTCATCTTGCTGGAGGGAGACGCTGCCTTGGCCGACCGACCGAATTCCGTTTCCGAAGGCTACGGACGAGACGTTTTGGGCCACCGATAGGCGAGAACGAGCCCGCAGCCCTTCGCGCGAGCCAGCGCTTGCGATTCTGCCGGCTCAAGCGTCCGCCCCGGCAGTCCCGGTCGTGCAGAGCACCGACACCGGCCGGGCTCGAAGCCCGTCGCCGACGCCGTCGTCCGGGAGCAAGCGACGTGTCCAACACGGCCGAAGCCACGCTACGCCACCTCGCCAGAAGGGTCGAACGAGAGGCCAGGAAGATGACGGCGAATACCGCGACAGCGACGAGATGAACGCGGAGTTGAGTTCGGAGGAGCTGCAAAAACAGCTCCGTGATTATGAAGCTTTGGTGAAGCTGCAACGCCGGACAGTCAACCGCCTGTATTGCGAGCTGGACGAGAAAGAGGAAAAGATCACTGCCCAGCAAGAAGAAATCCGTCGCGTACAGGCCGAACTTGATGCTGTTCGACTTTCGTACCAAAGCACCGGTGCCGGAGAAGAAGATGATGACGCGGCGGAGCTGACTCCCCAGCGTCGATTAGAGCTTCTCAGACCACTTATGGCTGCGCGCGAAAAGCTTCCGCGAGCACGAAATCGGCGACGCGACCTCCTCACCGACTTCGCATCGAGACTCCCGGCGCACGAGCATTCGGCTTTGATGACGATGTTGCCGGGCGAAGCAGCCAAAGAGCGGTTTGTTGGGCGGTGCAGTCGCGAGTTTCAAGAATTCAACGCAAAAGCCTCTTTCCGCCATGGTGACGCTCTCGAGGTCATTTTGGATGGAGAGGGCTTGATCAAGGGCGATGTCGGTGTTGCATCCACACTCGAGCATCTGAAAAATCCGGGTGGTGGCGTCGAGGACGGTGAGTCGGCACTGTATCAAGTCATGGCGGCGTGTCTCTTCTCGAAAAAGCTCCGTCGACGTGCTGCGATATGCTCGAGAGAAACTTGCTAAAGGCGAACAGTTCCGGACCAACCACCGAATTGCTGAGTCTGAGACTCTCTGGCCAACGAAAAAGGGGGCTTTCTACTTTTATCTTCCCTTGTCTGGATCCGAGCTCCAAGAATGGGTTGAGGACCGAGAGCGTCGAATGGAGTTACGAATCCTCGTCTTAGCGAGCAACATGGTTCATTCTTCTACTAGCTCAATACGGATTCTGCCATTAGCGTCGTTGACAACTCTGAGCCTCGGTTGGATTGGCGGGTTGACGCAGTGCGGCTTGGACTGTGCCAGTCGCATGGGCCTCACCGCGTCGCGTACGAAGAAGGATGCCATGCTTGGCGTAATTGCTGCCCGCTACGAGGAAGCACGACATGCCAAGTTGAAGTACAGCCCGGACGGGCAATGTGCCTTACAGACGATTGTGCTTCTCACGGACAACTACGTCAATTGCAATGGCAGGCATTCCTAAAGTACATGGTGGAGCTCACAAACCAGTCCATCACCATGAGCAACCTCGCGTTCGCCGTCCAGATGAAGCCAGGCGCGCCAGTTTTGAGGACCGACCCAGCGCGCCCACCCGCTTACCCGCCGACGTTTTACAAGAACAAGGTCCTCCTCCTTTTCTGGAAGAACCGCGAAGAACTTGCCCCTAGGAATTCCACCGGTGTGCCGGACTACGACGAGATTGAGTTTGTGACCCGCGAAGAGATTCCAGGCAGCGGCTCGCCTGGCTACGGCTCGGTCACCAAGGGTGTCGTGCTGACGTCGCTTCCTGGGTGCAAATCGTCCCGACCTGACCACCTTCGCGACAAAAATATCCCGTTCTTCGAGCGTATTATGCGAGTGTCTGGATTCCCCGAGAACCGCGATTACTTTGTCTTGGTCGACGCCGAGCCCTATCTCAACTTCCAAAAGTTAAACAATGACGACCCGGAGCGCGTCCGCAACATCATTCTCGGGCTCGCGGTGTTCCACATTAGCCTCCATGGGCAGAAGCTCAGCTTGACCGACCCCCACAACTTCGTCAACTACATCTACCCCTTCCTCGTTGAAACCCTGAACTACCGCGCCAACGCCATGAAGAAGACCACCGCAAAATTCCGTGCTTCGGCCAATCACCACCACCAAGCCGGGCACCTAGAAGCAGCAAACCAGCGCCTCAACGCGGAAGAGGGCGAGGAGGAGGGCCAGGAGGAGGGCGGGGAGAACGGCAAATACGAAGAGGGAGAAGTGCATATTGATGGCAACCCCTTCGAGGTCGACTGCCGGGGTGGCGGCGCCGGCGCCGGCGCCGGCGCGGAGTTGACCACCGGCGACGTCGAGGACATGTATTTCGAAGCAACGCCGAAGAAGGAGGGCGAGTCTTGGGTTGATATCCATCGACGTTCCCGTCAACGCTGTATAGCCCGTAGCCTCCTTCTGCAGCGACTTGAGGTAAGTCAGGACCGAAGACTCGCCCTCCTTCTTCGGCGTGGTGGCCTGCGTGATGTTCCGCACCTGGTGGAAGGCTTCCTCCGGTCGAGGCGCGGGTCGGCAGGCTTGGCGGAGCTGCTGGAGGAGGCTACGGCCTATACAGCGTTGACGGGAACGTCGATGGATAGCATCGAGATGATTCACCAAATGATCGCCGGACTGGCATCGACGAAGCTGCAGCAAGAGATTCTTATGGCGCGATGCGATCAGCCGAATCAGTACAACACCTTCGCTGAGGTACAAAGCCTGATCCTCCGACACGAGATCCAGTTCAACGCGTGGCAGAAGGCGCACCCTGGTAAGACCACCAATCCGCCGCCACGCGACCCGCGCGACCGCAAGAAACCCGGCGCATACGCAACGCAACAGGAAGAGCCAGAGGTAGACGATGATCCGAGGCCCAGTATGCGAAACAAGGGCGCATGGATGCAGAAGATGTGCGATTGCGGAAACTACAAGATCGACCATACGCGAAATGCGGGTGGTTCCCTTCGATGCCCGCGCCCGAACGCGTATAAGCAAGCAATGAAAGCGCGGCGACGGCAAGGACAAGAACCCATCCCTTACGGACCCTGGAAGAGAGAACAGAAAGCAGTACGACCCAACGGCGACCGACGACCGCCCGCGAACGCGAAGGCCACCGCCTCGCCGGGTGCTGGAACCGTGCAGGTCAACCAGGTCGAAGCGATCGTCGAGCGCATGCTCGCAGCGCGAAACTCCTCGAGCTCGAGTACGCAATCCTCGATGGATTACGCGGGGTCTTTCTTTGGGCCTCAATCGAGGGACGGAGCCGCCGGGTGCTCCATCACCGACGCCACGCCCCTCGGGTCGGCCAGCAGCACCGACGGCGAGTTTTTTGGAGCACCGCGGCCGGTCTCCGTGGCCCCAGTGACACCACCGAGCGAACCGCCGCCGAAGCCGAGCGTGATGACCGCACCGGCCGACTCGACGTTCGCCTCCCCGACCGCTCTCGACGTGGTCCCGGAGGACGAGCTCGACAAAATGCAAGCAGAGATCGCAATAGCACAGGCAAAGCTCACCTCGCTAGGAGCCCCGCTCTTGCACGAGGAAAATGCCGCCCCCCCCGAAGCGGACGTCGATGCGGAGCGAACGGTCGACCCGCCCTCGCTCACCCCCCAGATGCCCGACGCCGATCAGCCAGATCCCGGGGAGAACGCGCTATCGCTTCTGGTCGAGTCGAGCCTCCGTAACGTCGCCGACCTCGAGCGGAGACTGCACGAGTCGGACGCAACATCTTCGGTCGCCAGCGACACCTCCGAAACTTCGAGTTCGCACGCCCAAGAGGATGTTGCCAGTCGAATCAGCGGCGCCACCGCGCACGTCCCGCCCGAGTCGGACTCGGACGTCTCCGACCTCATCGAGGACACGTCCGACAGCGACGACGACTCCGACTCGAGCACGGACGCGACCGATGAGCACCCGTGCGAATCCGACAGTGATGGGGACCGCGACGACGACTCCGACCCCGACGCGAACCGCACGGGATCACCGGAGGAAAATTCGCACGCCGATGACGAACTCCCCGACCTCATTGACGATGACACCGATTCGGACAGCGAAAGTTCGGACGAACGCGAAAGTCAACCCGGAGAATTGTTCCAGGCCAATATTCAGTCATCCGCACGGACCCGAAACCGCCACAACAATAAGAGATGCCCTTCTCCAAGCTTTTGCGAACCCGCGCCGACAAAACCCCGCGGATGCGGTCGGCTACGCGTCCGACCGGAACGACCATGACGCCGCCGGCGGCACAACCGACAACGACATCATCCCCGATTCAACGTCGAGGGCGACGCCGCACTCTCCCCAAGGGGGTACCCGCCGCGGACACGGCCACGATATTGGCAGCGGAAACAGCGAGTCGCCACCAGTTGAGGAACCCGCCATGGAACCGATTACGCCGGAACCGGAAGGATCGGACGAAGCAGCCGAAACCGACAGGGATCCCTCGCGCGGAGCTCGAGAAGAGACAAGCCTCGAGGAAGTTCCCGGCTCGATAACACCCCGCATGCGGCTAAGAAGCGCCAGACTGAGACTTCCGCGCCGAGTGTTGGGGATATGGACGAGAGTCCAGCAACTCTGGAACAAAAAGAGCCCAGAGCGCACCGAATCCCGGACTCGAGAGCGCGAAGAAAGAGGCCGGCAGTTGCAGGGGAGAATCCATGAGCTTCCCGCCGACCGTGAACGCACCGACAGAACTGGTGGTCGAAAGCCCGCCGTCTCGTCGCGGGACGCGCGCACGTATCGATGCCGATGGCAGGGACAGAGGACGAAGCAATGTGTATGCACTCATCGTTCGCCTCCATCAACGCCGAAACGATCGACAGGGACCTGCGCGTCCTATACTGCTTGGAAGCCGGCAGCCTAACGTTCATGCCCATCCATCCATGTATTCGACAAGACGGGCAAATCATCGTATGCCACGGTGATTGGGGTGGACGGAATGGCCGACGTCACCTATATCTGTCGCGACCTCGCGCGCCTAATGAGGAAGCGAGGCATGTTACTGGACAGCGGCAAGCTGCCTTTCGAGCGCACGCTCTTCGGATCGGGAAAGAACACGACCTCGATTTCAGAGTGGATCGCCCTGCGAACGTCCGTCTCGGACGAAATGGCCGTGCCGGTAGTCGCCATCGTGGCAGACACCAATAAACAGTTTCTGCTGGGAGCCCGCGACATTCGAGCCTTGGGCGCTGTGGTGGACTACCCCCGAGACCGAATTTCCTTCTCGCGAACCCAAACAGTCTTCCAGATGATGAAGTTACCGTACGCGAAAGAGATTGTTCGGTCACCCGCCATTCTCGATCGGGCAGCTTACGAAGCACACCCCGTCGTAGCGCCAATTTACGGTTTCCGGGGGCAAGCGCTGGCGCAGAGTCGGAGTCAAGGTGGCGATAGAGCTCTTCTTCCACCCCTAGTCACGGCGGAGGATCTCCTCTCACCGCCTCCTCAGCGGGCGTCGGCCGCCATCACCTTAGCCGAGGACCCATCTATGCCGAGCAACGACCCAAAAACGTCCGCGCCCGAGATCCGAGCGTTCGCAACCGGCTCCCAGCGCATCGACCCCGGTCGAACCCACAACATCCCGGTCAAGCTGAGCCAAGCGCTGAAGCCCGGAGAAGCCTTCGTCGCCACCGCGCCGAGCGTAGAGCACCTCGGCGTCGTCGCCGGAACCTGGTCGACACATGACCGCTCCGACCCAACCGCGGCCACGGTGGCCATGTCGTCGATGGACGACACGCCGATGTCGATCCTCCCGGGTCAAGAGCTTGCACGGGGGGAAATCGTCAACTGCCAAGAAGAAGTTCAGGTGACAACCCCGTGGCCAAGCGCCGACCCGGGAAACTCGCACGAAAGAGAGCACGAGGGCACGGCCTCCTTCACGGTCTCGGTCACCAGTTATCCAACTCCAGACCCCGGAGAAACAGACGGCCAAGCACTTCGAACGTCGTCAATCAAGCCGCGCCTGCAAGCCCCACAGACGCAAGAACCGCCGAAGTCTCGAACCGCGGAACAAGCGACCATCGACAAGCACCAGGCGCTCTCCTGGATCCCGGAGAACGTGACGCCCGTCGTAATGTTCTTCGACGGGATTGGAGGGGGCACCCAGGATATCTACCGGAGCAATGAATGGTTTGGAGCCGCGTACAAGGTCGTGCTCGTCATCGACGCATCCGACACCGCCAAAGAAATCCATGAGAGAAATTTCCCAGGAATACCCGTCGTCCAGCACACCCTCGGCGGTCGGTACGACAGGGTCCTTTATCTGGTCAAAGGTTACCTGCATGAAAGCCTATGGCCGACGGCCCTTTTCGTTGGCACACCCCCATGCGTCGATTCCGCCTTGTGCACCCTTACGACCCGCGACGCCGGAAAAGGAGTCTCCGCGACCAATTGGACCATCAAGCTCTTCCAGCTCTCCGGAGTAGGACGCTGGATCATCGAGCAGGAACCTTCCATCCGCTCGAAAATCACGCTGAGGCAAGGTTTCATTACCGTCGTCGACTTATGGACGACGACGCCAGACTTCATGAGCACCCGTCGGCGCATGATCATCACGAGCTGGCCTCTTCAGCTCATCCGACGTCCCAAAACGTGCGGCACTATTCAAGGTACCTTCGCCGCCAAACTCGGATTCGACCCTGCGCAGCCTCTCATCCAGCGCAACAACTTTGGATGCACACGAGAGGCCACAGCACCGATATACACCATCACGCGGAACGGAGTGCGAACGGGACCCACGCCTTCGGACACCAAAGCACTCAAACTAGAGATGCTCGCGGAGGCTCTCACAATGCCGAGCGATCTCGCATGGGGTAACCTCACAGTCACGGACCGAATGACGCATCTAGCGGCCGTGATACCCCCCGCCTTCCATGGCGTACATAGTCCTCGACGCACACAACGCGCTCCCGCCCACGCTCCGCAACATCGGAATCGCGCGCCCGAACGTAGTCGTACCCACCGACAAACCCTCCGAAACATACATCATCGAGCGCGCCCCCTCCGACCGCGCCCGCGTGGAAGCCACCGCACCCGAGCCCCGAAGCGCCCTTGTGAACGTTTCGACTCGCGCAGTTGACTGGGTACCGAACCGTGACCTCCAGGATAAAGCGAAATAGCAACCGCCGGACCTTCCTTAAACCCCTCCGAAGCCCGCTGCATCAGGGACGATGCACTCATCTTCACAAGGGGGTACCCGCGCGAGCAAAAACGATGGAACCTCGAAAGGCGAACCAAGGGACGGAAAACCAACCAAGGAACCAACGAGCGACAAGAACAAAGAGCCCGCCCGGTTCAAATACGAGGAACGGTTTGACGTGCCATGGAAAAACGCACCCCGGGACGAAGACGGCGCACCGCTACCGCAACAGCCCAACCATCTGAAAGGGAACGAGGCCATGGTCACCCCACGAAAGAAGAAGTGGACAAGGCCGTCGATGAGCTAGGCACCCCGAACAACCCTCACCTGGACGAAGATGCCAAACTCATGTTGGCGCACTGCGTTCGATACTCCTGGGCGTTCTTCGATCCCATCATGAGACCCGTGGATTCTCGACCGGTATCCCCCCAATTCAAAGACGCGGACCCAAAACCCATCAAGATGTCGCCATACCGCCTGACTCCCGCCAAGATCGAGTGTCTTCGACAGCAGATCGCCGAATGGTGCAGAGACGGAGTCATCAGACCTGCCGAATCCCCCTGGGGGTTCCCGGTCCTGATGCTCCCGAAGAAAGGTGCAGAGCTCGGAACATCCAACGCCTTCCGCGCGGCCGTTGACTTACGCCAGCTCAACGACCAGTTGGTAGACGACAGTTGGCCGAACGTGCCGCAGGAGGACGCCCTAGCGTTCCTGGCCGGAAGAAGGTTCCGGACCTCAATCGACATTCGACTGGGATACCACAACCTTCGGCTGGACTCGCAAGCACAGGACGCCGTGACGATGGTCAGCCCGCTCGGAGCCCACAGCTTTCTCCGACTGCCCTTGGGAGTGAAGACCGCAGGCGCCCTCTTCTGCAGGCAGATGACAGCCGACCTCGCGAAATGGATGTACCGAGACCTGGTCAGCTTCATCGACGACATCATCATGGGGACGAATAACGTCCACGATCACTTGCAGTGCCTGATCGAAGTCCTCTCCCATTTGGCCTCCAAAGGATACAGTGGCCGGACAGCCAAATTCCACTTGCTCCAAGACGAAATCGAGTTCCTTGGTCATATCTCAACCCCCGACGGATTGAAGCCTAACCCCAAAACGTCGGAAGCACTACGAAAGATGCCGATTCCTGGGACGCTGCCGAAAACCTCCCCGAAGACGCAAATCCGTTCGTTCATCGGGATGAGCAACTACTGCCGGAGATACATCAAGGACTATTCCAAGATCGCGGAGCCCTTGCGACGCCTGACGTTGGAGGAAGTGCCGTTCAAATGGACGCCAGAGTGCCAAAAGGCGTGGGACACCATCATCGACGCACTAGCGGATTCCCGCGGAGCGTACCATCCGGATTACGACCTCCCCTTCCACATCAGGACCGATGCCGCCAAAGACGGTCTCGGAGCTTTTCTCTTCCAAATCGTCGAAGTCCAGGACGAAAAGGGTCACACCTGTCGCGAAGAACGAGTTATCGAGTACTGGAGCCGAGCGGTGCCCAAAGAGATGCGTAATTACGAGCCGCGCCGTCTGGAGCTCCTGGGAGTGATCCTGTCCCTCGAACACTTCCGCCCGTTCATCGAAGGCCACCGAACCGTCCTCGAAACCGACCACCGGAATCTGACCTTCCTCCGGAACACGACCCACTCCACCGGGCAGCTCGCCCGATGGGCAATGCGGCTGGCCAATTTCGACCCCGAACTCGGTTATAAGCCCGGCAAGTCCCCGGGAATGAGCATCCCCGACTGCCTCTCGAGGAATCCGATCGACCATGTCATCGAGACCGACGAATTCGGAGAGCCGCTCAATCACGCGTACTTGGTCGTGCAAGAGCTGCCTCTCCCCGACGGCGAAGCCGGGTGTCACGTCATCCTCAACTTGATGCAGACCGAGATACCCGAGGACCTCGAGGACCCTCCGGATGATCCGATGGGTTACGCCGCATCGCACGCCACGCAACATCGCAAGAAAGTGGCCCTGCGCTCGCGCAAGCCACCGCTGCAAACCGACGTCGGGCTACAGAAGGAATTCATCGACAAAATCCCTGACAACATCTCGCTGGAAGAGATTGCTGAAGCCCAGAAGAACGACCCTCTATGCGATAGTATCCGCGCCGGGATGAACCAAAGCGATTTTCGCCGCCGATTCGGAGCCAACGTCCGCTATGATGTATGGAAGGGAGTTTTGTACCGGTACGACATCGACCTCCGCCCTGTGATCGTCGCGCCCGCAACCTTGCGAGAGAGGATCATGCGCATCCACCACAGTTCGCCCCTGGGAGGACATCTCGAACGCGATAGCACCGTCAACGCGATCGCCGAACGGTTCTGGTGGCCGCGCATGTCCCACCAGGTTGGAGTCTTCGTCAACGAATGCCTAGTCTGCCAGAAATCGCGAACCCCGGAGCCAAAGCGAAAAGGGATGCTCCAGCAGCCGATATACGACGGAGATGGCGCCGTTCTATGCATGGACCTTTTCGGACCCCTGCCGAGCGCCGGCAAGTCCACGTACATCCTCGTGATGTTCGACCCGTTCTCGCACTATCTGGTCTTGGACGTCATAAACACCAAGCACGCCGACGCCATCTTAGAATCCTTCGTGCGAAACATCCTCCTTCAGGGATTTCTCCCGCGTATGATCCTCACCGACAATGGTCGCGAGTTCGTCAACCGGCTGCTACGGGCCTTCCTCGTGGAGTTCGACGTCCGGTACAGGACGACGATACCGTACCACGCCCAAGCGAACCCCGCGGAGCGAGTCAATCGGTTCCTCAAGGCATTCCTCCGAGCCTGCCTCGAGGGTCGCAGCATCACCGACTGGCCGGCCTTCGTCCGGTACGTGTCGTTCTGCTACAACCGAAAGTTCATCCCCGGCACGCAAATCTCCCCGTTCATGTTGCGCCTGAACCGGCAGCCGATGTTGCCCACGGACTACACCTTGTTGGTTCAGCCCGATCCTGTTCTGCCGCGACCCCGATCCGACGCGCTACTGGAGATCAAGCAAAACCTCCAGTATTACTCGAAGGTCGTCGCGGAAGCACATGAGCAGGCCAAGAAGACGCAGAAGCTCGCGTACGACGCCGATCACATCGACGTCGAATACAACGTAAACTCGCACGTGCTGCTGTACATTCCGCAGTCCCAAAACAAGTTGCGACCGGAGTGGCGCGGCCCCTTTCTCATCACCGAGCGCCTCTCACCCGTCTCGTACAAGATCCGATCGGTTTACGGAGCCGCCGAAGAGCGAATCGTATCGGTCCAACAGATCACCCCAGTATCGATGCCTCCCGCACTCGACGCCACGATCCGTCGTCCGAGCCCCGGATTCCGCGACGAGTACGAGCGCGGCAAGCTCGTCATTTTCCGCATCCCGTCGGCCCGAGACCCCGATTGGCGCAAGAAGCTTTACGTCACCGAGGTTTTCGAGAATTATGATGATCTTCAAGACCGAGTCGCTCTCCACTTTTACTCCGACCTGGGCCCGCACGACGACCCATCGTATTTCGACCCAACCTCACCGCTTGAAGGTCGCACGCTGAGCCCGGAATTCAAGACGGCACTCGGTCGCAGCTTCACTCGCACCGAGAAATTGACACCTCAGTGCACCCCTTGCGTAACCGACTTCGCCCCGGACGAGATCGACGTCCTGGTTCCCCGGTTCAAGCTCCAGGGTAAATCAATTCCTCCCCCGATCGTCCAGCGAGTCAAAGATATCCTCGCGCATCGCGCGCGCCAAGAACAAGAACAACTCCAAGCTCAACAACGCGCTCATCTGACGCGCACTCAAGTCCCGTCCCCCGACGGTCCGCGCCGAAACTTGCTTCAATCGCACCACCGCCGTCGCTGAGGACAGCTCCTATCAAAGCAGGGGAGTCCTGTGGCGGTAACCCTCACACCGCCATCCTTACCCCTTAGTTCTATCGAGTTCTCTACCCCACTTCCCGTTTACTGGACTCTACTTCAACCCCTGACGCACGTATTACAACGCCACCAGGCCCTTTTTCAAATCGACTAATCTCAAATAAATCATTTCACGTGTCTTCGGATTGAAGCTCGTGGGCAGTTTGAAGGTTGATCGACGGGAAGGAAGCGCGCCTCAACTCGCTCGGCGTCGGGAGCATCGAGGGCTCGAAGCAGGCAGAATCGCGCGCGATCCTTTCCTGCCGCATCGATTACTGAGGTGATCTGACGGACAATGCATTCGCTCCTCCGCGGCTCCATCGGTCTAGCCTGGGCTGGTGGCACTCGGTGACGAGAGCCCGCACTCCGGTGCAACGATCGGAGATTTGCAGTCAGCACGTGCGAACCATTTTGTTATTCGTCGTCGACGTCGGCTGCGAATATCTTAGGCGAAAAATCAGCGATTCATCTGACGCCGGATTCAGAGAACCGCTCTGTTCAGCGATCTGCTCCGGTAGATGTTGTCGAGATTGGCGATAATTTACTCTGATGCTGGCGCGGTAGTCAATTGCAACTGGTAACCGCAACCCTGCGGCATATTATCGGATCGGCTATGACGAACTGGGCATCTCATTGCCCATCAGATTGAATGACGTATTTTCCAGCCTGCGCTCGAGGCAGCTCTTGCGACAACATTGATTGGCGGCTACCGAATTCGTCGATCTCGATGACATGCTCGATCGACCGAAATTCTCGAGAAGGCGATCGAGTTAACCGACGAGGACTTGCCGAGCACAGCCGGTTCGAGGTCAGCTGACCGGCCGCATTATCGGCGGCGGGTGTTTGAGGTGTCGGTCGATGAACCATTGACGGTGATGAACGGCAATGGCGGAAGGTTTCGAGGACAGGATCACTCCCAGGAGCTCCGAACGGCGCGATCAACCACGTCTCTTGAGCACCGCTCACTCAATACTCGGCTGTCGTTTGGGTGTGTTGATTGAATACGAACTCGACTTTGAAGACAAGACTCCGAGACCGTAACAGAGGCATCGATACTTGTGAAGGAGTCATCCGGATATTTCCGCGGGAAGTCCACCCCAGTGCATCGACACCAGCGGCAGGCTGGCGCTCGCCAACATCCCGGCGTCGAAACTCCACGTGCTGAGCTGTCGCGATCAGCTCCGCGTATTCATCCCGATGAACGGCGGATTTGGCTCTTCGGGTTTTCGGCATCAGAATCGGCCATCTTTAAGTGATGCTCCGGCTGAAGACACGAGGCCGAGCTGTCCGTCGGAGACAGTGCGACAGAACCGATTTCTCTTGAGCTGAGTGGTCCGGCCACCTGTCTTTGGCGGAGGCAGTGAAGGTCAGGCGCGCAAACTGATCGTGGACGTTATTGTTCCCGTGATGATTGTGAATGCGACCGAATACGCGGCACATCCATTTCGTGAATCGTCATCTACTTGCGAGGCCCGCGACCTTCACCAGGCGTCGAGCCCGAGCAGGCTTGACCGTCAAACGGCGTCGCCTGCATTCCGGTCGAGAAGTTTATGGCAATCTGTCGGTGTCGATGCGCGAAACGCAGAACATCTCACGGCACGTTCGACCAGCTGGCGTCTACCAACGGTCGTTGGCTATTGTCGTCATTTGGCCGCGAAAATGACCAGCTCACCTCTTTCGGGCACATCGAGACCGGGGCCCGGGGAATTCGGCGAACTCCGACTGACGTTCAAATGCTGCACCGGCGATCTGCTGTCTTAACCTGATTTTAGTCCCTATCTGTTTGTCGAAAATCACGAACCATGCGAGATCGACCGAGCGACTCCTGAATAGCCAACATGGTTGTCTTCATCGGAAGGAACGATTCCCCTTCACTAATCTTTCGTGAGGCTCGTTTCCTCGGATGGTGGCCTGACCCGTAGCGGTGCGCCATCTTCGTCCCGAGTGCGGCGGCGTCACGCTGAATTCCTCGCATTGTGCGAACTCTTGACGTAAGCCGTTACCACCCTTGAGCCTTCGCTCATTTTGCTCGCGCGAGCATACCCCGTGAGATGTACCGATAACGAGCTTCGGGGACTGGGTCCGGCATTACCAGCTGCGCCCTGGAGTCGGTTCGACGCAGTCAACGCGCAGTCAGGTCGAGCGCGAACTCGGCCCGATGACTTCCACGCACAGCGCGTCGAGCGCTGATATTATGAGCGGAGGTTCTCGTGGTGACCCGTTCGGGCGCCTCATTCCCGGACGGCGTGAGCGAGCGTTATGCGTCGGCGATTACTGGCACGCCATGGGATGAGAATATCACAGCCGCTGATGCGTCGTCGATCCGTGACGCTAATTTTATGCGAATCTCGGCATTGTGAAGCCCTTCCGCAATATCTAATTTGAAGTGCTTTGATGTCCGAGGCGTCAGGTCACCTGCGTTCACGTGATAACGCCTATCGGCTGCTGTGGCTTTCGTGTGCATCAAAGGCATGAATGGCTGCGCGAGGCGGGGCTCAGCTGGCGCGAATTTGGTAATTGCCGCACGTGGGACATCGGGCGGCGCCTGAAAATGCGCCGTGAAACGCCGTCATTTCCTGTGCGTCGTCCAGCAGAGTCGACGACGGTAATGAACGCTGCCTCAGCGTGATTTTCGGCGGATGAAGGATTTCCCTGCTTTCGATGATCAACGTCTGCCGAAACTGGAAGACGATGTGTCGCGAGAATAAGCGGGTCGCAAGTCTGGAAACGAATCGGCACGTAGTATTGCCAACATCGACCAAAGTTTCATGCGGTAACACCTGACCAGATACAATAAATTTTCGACCGCAATCGTGCTGAACGGCGAGCATTCCTGAAACTCTCATGGGCTAACGGCGGTGTCGACGTAAAATCGACTGTTTGACCTGACGCGGCTCCAAACATTCGACCCGGCAGGCTCCTGGTGCCTCAATCCGTCGAAGAACGGCCGACGGGCGTCATTCTCCGGTTCGGGAAACCTGGTGTCGATGGTCTTGTTCGCGTTCAGGCTGCTTTCGGCGTTCCCGTCGTGAACCGAGCGCGGTACGACGTTCAGCCTGCCGCCATCTCCGGTCTGGGATTGGACAACTGGTGACCGAACCGTAGAGAGCCTCTGCTCTGTGCGAGACCGGGTGGCAGCGGCCCGCGGGGTTGTCACCTGAACTTACTTGGCGATTATTTCCCCGTCGCTCTGACCAGGAGGAGACATCGGCGTGTCATCCCATCGTGGCTATGGCATCAGTGTCGACCAGGCTGCACGACGGGTGCTACCGGCGGCTGGCGACGAACTCTCCGGGCGCGCTTTGTCAGCTTGACAACAGGTTCGACCGAGGTCGCTGCGCTGAGCACGAGCCTTTCAGGCATTTTAGTCGTTGGTGATCACGGCGATGACGGCCGACCCGCGAGAGACGACGAGAGAGATCCTCGACAGGGGTGAGCTCGCACCTTGACTCCGACTCTGCGCCAGCGCTGCCGAAAGCAAAGCAAATTAACGACGGGGTGTGCTTCGTGCCCGATCGAGAATGGCGGGTGACCGAACAATCTCTTTCGCGTACGGTAACTTCATCATCTGGAAGACTGTTTGGGTTCGCGAGAAGGAAATTCGGTCTCGGGTAGTCCACCACAGCGCCCAAGGCTCGAATGTCGCGGGCTCCCAGCAGAAACTGTTTATTGGTGTCTGCCACGATGGCGACTACCGGCACGGCCATTTCGTCCGAGACGGACGTTCGCAGGGCGATCCACTCTGAAATCGAGGTCGTGTTCTTTCCCGATCCGAAGAGCGTGCGCTCGAAAGGCAGCTTGCCGCTGTCCAGTAACATGCCTCGCTTCCTCATTAGGCGCGCGAGGTCGCGACAGATATAGGTGACGTCGGCCATTCCGTCCACCCCAATCACCGTGGCATACGATGATTTGCCCGTCTTGTCGAATACATGGATGGATGGGCATGAACGTTAGGCTGCCGGCTTCCAAGCAGTATAGGACGCGCAGGTCCCTGTCGATCGTTTCGGCGTTGATGGAGGCGAACGATGAGTGCATACACATTGCTTCGTCCTCTGTCCCTGCCATCGGCATCGATACGTGCGCGCGTCCCGCGACGAGACGGCGGGCTTTCGACCACCAGTTCTGTCGGTGCGTTCGCGGGTCGGCGGGAAGCTCATGGATTCTCCGCTGCAAATGCCGGCCTCTTTCTTCGCGCTCTCGAGTTCGGGATTCGGTGCGCTCTGGGCTCTTTTTGTTCCAGAGTTGCTGGACTCTCGTCCATATCCGCAACACTCGGCGCGGAAGCCTCAATCTGGCGCTTCTTAGCTGCATGCGGGGTGTTTTCGAGCCGGGAACTTCCTCGAGGCTTGTCTCTTCTCGAGCTCCGCGCGAGGGATCCCTGTCGGTTTCGGCTGCTTCGTCCGATCCTTCCGGTTCCGGCGTAATCGGTTCCATGGCGGGTTCCTCAACTGGTGGCGACTCGCTGTTTCCGCTGCCAATATCGTGGCCGTGTCCGCGGCGGGTACCCCTGGGAGAGTGCGGCGTCGCCCTCGACGTTGAATCGGGGATGATGTCGTTGTCGGTTGTGCCGCCGGCGGCGTCATGGTCGTTCCGGTCGGACGCGTAGCCGACCGCATCCGCGGGTTTTGTCGGCGCGGGTTCGCTTGGAGAAGGGCATCTCTTATTGTTGTGGCGGTTTCGGGTCCGTGCGGATGACTGAATAGGGCCGGGAACAATTCTCCGGGTTGACTTTCGCGTTCGTCCGAACTTTCGCTGTCCGAAGCGGTGTCATCGTCAATGAGGTCGGGGAGTTCGTCATCGGCGTGCGAATTTGCCTCCGGTGATCCCGTGCGGTTCGCGTCGGGGTCGGAGTCGTCGTCGCGGTCCCTATCACTGTCGGATTCGCACGGGTGCTCATCGGTCGCGTCCGTGCTCGAGTCGGAGTCGTCGTCGCTGTCGGACGTGTCCTCGATGAGGTCGGAGACGTCCGAGTCCGACTCGGGCGGGACGTGCGCGGTGGCGCCGCTGATTCGACTGGCAACATCCTCTTGGGCGTGCGAACTCGAAGTTTCGGGTGTCGCTGGCGACCGAAGATGTTGCGTCCGACTCGTGCAGTCTCCGCTCGAGGTCGGCGACGTTACGGAGGCTCGACTCGACCAGAAGCGATAGCGCGTTCTCCCCGGGATCTGGCTGATCGGCGTCGGGCATCTGGGGGGTGAGCGAGGGCGGGTCGACCGTTCGCTCCGCATCGACGTCCGCTTCGGGGGCGGCATTTTCCTCGTGCAAGAGCGGGCTCCTAGCGAGGTGAGCTTTGCCTGTGCTATTGCGATCTCTGCTTGCATTTTGTCGAGCTCGTCCTCCGGGACCACGTCGAGAGCGGTCGGGAGGCGAACGTCGAGTCGGCCGGTGCGGTCATCACGCTCGGCTTCGGCGGCGGTTCGCTCGGTGGTGTCACTGGGGCCACGGAGACCGGCCGCGGTGCTCCAAAAAACTCGCCGTCGGTGCTGCTGGCCGACCCGAGGGGCGTGGCGTCGGTGATGGAGCACCCGGCGGCTCCGTCCCTCGATTGAGGCCCAAAGAAAGACCCCGCGTAATCCATCGAGGATTGCGTACTCGAGCTCGAGGAGTTTCGCGCTGCGAGCATGCGCTCGACGATCGCTTCGACCTGGTTGACCTGCACGGTTCCAGCACCCGGCGGCGGTGGCCTTCGCGTTCGCGGGCGGTCGTCGGTCGCCGTTGGGTCGTACTGCTTTCTGTTCTCTCTTCCAGGGTCCGTAAGGGGATGGTTCTTGTCCTTGCCGTCGCCGCGCTTTCATTGCTTGCTTATACGCGTTCGGGCGCGGGCATCGAAGGGAACCACCCGCATTTCGCGTATGGTCGATCTTGTAGTTTCCGCAATCGCACATCTTCTGCATCCATGCGCCCTTGTTTCGCATACTGGGCCTCGGATCATCGTCTACCTCTGGCTCTTCCTGTTGCGTTGCGTATGCGCCGGGTTTCTTGCGGTCGCGCGGGTCGCGTGGCGGCGGATTGGTGGTCTTACCAGGGTGCGCCTTCTGCCACGCGTTGAACTGGATCTCGTGTCGGAGGATCAGGCTTTGTACCTCAGCGAAGGTGTTGTACTGATTCGGCTGATCGCATCGCGCCATAAGAATCTCTTGCTGCAGCTTCGTCGATGCCAGTCCGGCGATCATTTGGTGAATCATCTCGATGCTATCCATCGACGTTCCCGTCAACGCTGTATAGGCCGTAGCCTCCTCCAGCAGCTCCGCCAAGCCTGCCGACCCGCGCCTCGACCGGAGGAAGCCTTCCACCAGGTGCGGAACATCACGCAGGCCACCACGCCGAAGAAGGAGGGCGAGTCTTCGGTCCTGACTTACCTCAAGTCGCTGCAGAAGGAGGCTACGGGCTATACAGCGTTGACGGGAACGTCGATGGATATCAACCCAAGACTCGCCCTCCTTCTTCGGCGTTGCTTCGAAATACATGTCCTCGACGTCGCCGGTGGTCAACTCCGCGCCGGCGCCGGCGCCGGCGCCGCCACCCCGGCAGTCGACCTCGAAGGGGTTGCCATCAATATGCACTTCTCCCTCTTCGTATTTGCCGTTCTCCCCGCCCTCCTCCTGGCCCTCCTCCTCGCCCTCTTCCGCGTTGAGGCGCTGGTTTGCTGCTTCTAGGTGCCCGGCTTGGTGGTGGTGATTGGCCGAAGCACGGAATTTTGCGGTGGTCTTCTTCATGGCGTTGGCGCGGTAGTTCAGGGTTTCAACGAGGAAGGGGTAGATGTAGTTGACGAAGTTGTGGGGGTCGGTCAAGCTGAGCTTCTGCCCATGGAGGCTAATGTGGAACACCGCGAGCCCGAGAATGATGTTGCGGACGCGCTCCGGGTCGTCATTGTTTAACTTTTGGAAGTTGAGATAGGGCTCGGCGTCGACCAAGACAAAGTAATCGCGGTTCTCGGGGAATCCAGACACTCGCATAATACGCTCGAAGAACGGGATATTTTTGTCGCGAAGGTGGTCAGGTCGGGACGATTTGCACCCAGGAAGCGACGTCAGCACGACACCCTTGGTGACCGAGCCGTAGCCAGGCGAGCCGCTGCCTGGAATCTCTTCGCGGGTCACAAACTCAATCTCGTCGTAGTCCGGCACACCGGTGGAATTCCTAGGGGCAAGTTCTTCGCGGTTCTTCCAGAAAAGGAGGAGGACCTTGTTCTTGTAAAACGTCGGCGGGTAAGCGGGTGGGCGCGCTGGGTCGGTCCTCAAAACTGGCGCGCCTGGCTTCATCTGGACGGCGAACGCGAGGTTGCTCATGGTGATGGACTGGTTTGTGAGCTCCACCATGTACTTTAGGAATGCCTGCCATTGCAATTGACGTAGTTGTCCGTGAGAAGCACAATCGTCTGTAAGGCACATTGCCCGTCCGGGCTGTACTTCAACTTGGCATGTCGTGCTTCCTCGTAGCGGGCAGCAATTACGCCAAGCATGGCATCCTTCTTCGTACGCGACGCGGTGAGGCCCATGCGACTGGCACAGTCCAAGCCGCACTGCGTCAACCCGCCAATCCAACCGAGGCTCAGAGTTGTCAACGACGCTAATGGCAGAATCCGTATTGAGCTAGTAGAAGAATGAACCATGTTGCTCGCTAAGACGAGGATTCGTAACTCCATTCGACGCTCTCGGTCCTCAACCCATTCTTGGAGCTCGGATCCAGACAAGGGAAGATAAAAGTAGAAAGCCCCCTTTTTCGTTGGCCAGAGAGTCTCAGACTCAGCAATTCGGTGGTTGGTCCGGAACTGTTCGCCTTTAGCAAGTTTCTCTCGAGCATATCGCAGCACGTCGACGGAGCTTTTTCGAGAAGAGACACGCCGCCATGACTTGATACAGTGCCGACTCACCGTCCTCGACGCCACCACCCGGATTTTTCAGATGCTCGAGTGTGGATGCAACACCGACATCGCCCTTGATCAAGCCCTCTCCATCCAAAATGACCTCGAGAGCGTCACCATGGCGGAAAGAGGCTTTTGCGTTGAATTCTTGAAACTCGCGACTGCACCGCCCAACAAACCGCTCTTTGGCTGCTTCGCCCGGCAACATCGTCATCAAAGCCGAATGCTCGTGCGCCGGGAGTCTCGATGCGAAGTCGGTGAGGAGGTCGCGTCGCCGATTTCGTGCTCGCGGAAGCTTTTCGCGCGCAGCCATAAGTGGTCTGAGAAGCTCTAATCGACGCTGGGGAGTCAGCTCCGCCGCGTCATCATCTTCTTCTCCGGCACCGGTGCTTTGGTACGAAAGTCGAACAGCATCAAGTTCGGCCTGTACGCGACGGATTTCTTCTTGCTGGGCAGTGATCTTTTCCTCTTTCTCGTCCAGCTCGCAATACAGGCGGTTGACTGTCCGGCGTTGCAGCTTCACCAAAGCTTCATAATCACGGAGCTGTTTTTGCAGCTCCTCCGAACTCAACTCCGCGTTCATCTCGTCGCTGTCGCGGTATTCGCCGTCATCTTCCTGGCCTCTCGTTCGACCCTTCTGGCGAGGTGGCGTAGCGTGGCTTCGGCCGTGTTGGACACGTCGCTTGCTCCCGGACGACGGCGTCGGCGACGGGCTTCGAGCCCGGCCGGTGTCGGTGCTCTGCACGACCGGGACTGCCGGGGCGGACGCTTGAGCCGGCAGAATCGCAAGCGCTGGCTCGCGCGAAGGGCTGCGGGCTCGTTCTCGCCTATCGGTGGCCCAAAACGTCTCGTCCGTAGCCTTCGGAAACGGAATTCGGTCGGTCGGCCAAGGCAGCGTCTCTCCCTCCAGCAAGATGACACAGGCACAGCGCCACTCCTTGCTCAGAAAGTAGCGGCGCCGGTAGACGCCATTCGTGTTGTCGATGTATTCGCCAGATTCCAGGCGCGGTCCAAGCGCCGAATTCAGGGAGTCGATCCTCGTGCGTCGGAGGTTCTTCGACCGGTCGCGTGCAATAAGGGCCTTCATTAGGCGCCAATCCGACCAGACTTGCCGGCGCGTGCCGGTGGCCAGTACGTCGGAGGTTCTTCGACCGGTCGCGTGCGAGAAGGGCCTTCATTAGGCGCCAATCCGACCAGACTTGCCGGCGCGTGCCGGTGGCCAGTACTGCCTTCACCAGCGGGTCCTTTCTGTCGAGAGCGAACGAACGCGGCGTGGCACGTGCTTGAGCAGGTGTAGCGGGTCACGATGGGCAGCCTATACGGAACACCGCCGGCGACAGACCCGGGAGAAGCTCCCGGCGACGTGGCTTTGAGTATTCCTTAAAGGCCCTCGGCGTTCGGGCAGGGCGGCCTCAAACGTGCCGAGCTAGGGTTTGGACGGATTTTCGCGACGGCTTTCAGACGAGTGCCGCTGGTCTCGATGAGCCCCGGCGCGCGTCGTAGCCCAAGGCGAGAGGGTCGGCGACGTGTTCCCACCTCGCACGACCGCGCTCGGCGCAGCAGTCCTTCGGAGAAGCAGGGAATAGGACCAGAGGGTGCTGATCCTGATTTTGAAATATGCTCTACAACGTCAGAATCTCTCTCTCTCCAAGACTTATGACGTCAAGCTGAATCAGATTTTCTACAAAGCTCGAGGAAAGGAGTTCGGGGTGAACTGGATATCGACCAGCTCTACAAACTCAAGGACCCTCCTCACAACTTGCGCATTGTGGCCACTCCCCAAAACCTCGCCGACTTTCGCGCGGCCTCCCGGTCGGAGAA
The DNA here is from genome assembly GCA_029834535.1 of Chrysophaeum taylorii. Classification (NCBI taxonomy): domain Eukaryota; class Pelagophyceae; order Pelagomonadales; family Pelagomonadaceae; genus Chrysophaeum; species Chrysophaeum taylorii. The sequence continues at coordinate 24,681 of JAQMWT010000095.1, forward strand.
CGCGCGCGCAGCCAAAAGGCAAAGGACCTCTCCCTAACGTGTCTCTGCTCGGCCGCGGTTCTCCCTCATCGTTTGACCCCGAGTTCGGGATGAACAACTGGATCTCGGACCGCCTCGACCAGCTCTACAAGCTCTAGGACCCTCCTCGCAACTTGCGCATTCTGGCCACACACGTGTTGTGTTCTTCGCTTCAAGAGCGCGCTCCTGAAGACTCAATAAAAAGTGAAAAGCCAACGGCCCCGACATAACGGCGTGATTTTCGTTGTCGCAGGTAGAAGCTGTCAACGGCTCGCACGACATATTCGACCGTTCTTACTTGTGAGGAAGCTATGACACTTACCCCTGCACCACGTATCTAGTATCCCTACGTCATTCCCTTATCGCTAGAGTAACGCCCCATTCCAGTTGTCACATGGCAGCAGTGTTCGTTCGTTTCGATCGAACCTGTGCTTGACTTCACGGCGACTCCTCATCGGCTTCAGTTCTTTGCTACGTGTTCGGTTCGTTGTCGTCTATCATGTCCTCGATCGAAATTCAAGCTAGCAAGCTTTCGCACAAACTTGATGCCTTCCGCGGTGAGCGACATTTTTTTTTTACCCATGGCCACGTCGTCTCGCGAACATGATCATCTATACCGGCGATCACATTATCTCGACCAACGATCCTTGGACTAGCATCTCAGCATCTCGCTGCTCTGCAGAAGACTTTCGCGTCAAGCAACAACGTTGATATCAATGAAAACCGCGACATGAACTTCACGCGACTTTACAAGCGCATTACCGATGTCTACATGGGCCGTGGGGATCGCGTAGCGAACTTCCTCAACAAGTTCATCATCGGAGTATACAAGTTGCTCGGCATTGTACCTATCACCGGCGTTCAAGTTGCTCGGCATTGTACCTATCACCGGAGTTCAAGTTGCTCGGCATTGTACCTGATCCGACGCACCCTCGAGTGTGTCCTCGCATTTGACTACGTGCATCGTGCTTCAAGCCTTACTGGCTTTGTTTTATCGTCTCGCGTTTCGTACCGACGACTGTGGTTGTACCCTTGAGAAGCTCAACAACAATCAATTTCGATGGCATGCACAACCACTTCTGCCACGCTATCCGCCGCGTCGTCAGCCACAACCCCGACTTCAGACTCTTCTAACTGACCTACCCTATACGCTCCCCTTTCCCACCAACCTGGCTCTACTCGATTCCGACGCACTACCCAATGTCATTTTGGCGGCTGCAAGGACCACTTTAAGAGGGACTGCCGCACGTTTCAAAGTTCCTAGCTATTCCACGACTACGCCCTACCCACCATCGCCGTTCTTCTCAACAGCGCAACAATCCCAATGACTCCAACAACACCCAACAACACCAACCCACCAACACCAACACCAGTAACACTACCTTTTCTGCTCCTATGCCTACTCCAACCTTGACTGATTCTAGTTCCACTCCGCCGCTTTTCTTAATACCACCACGTATTACACATCTCTGCACCTTTCTGCCAATCAAGATAATTCCAAGTCAGCGTGTGTACCGCCGAGTGTCTGATGCACGCACATCAACAACCCCATCCCACGGAAGCCCCTAACTAACTAACTAACTTCAGACCTCTCCCGAGCATGGGAGCCAGGCCGGACCGACAGGAGCCAGTCCGGAATCACGGGCCTGTAGACGAGGATCGCCGAAAGGTCGGTCGGCGGAGAGTGACCATCAAGCTTGTCGCCATGCGACGAGGAGACCGCGATGTGACTGACAACCAACTCGTCGATAACCTTCCGTCTGCGCCCCCCGGCCATACCCCGTCCCACTGCGAACGTTCCGGCTGCCAACCGGCCCGCCCGGGAGGCGAATAGGTGCCAACCTACGCCGGGAGGGCGGATGCCCTCGCAAGGCTCAGGAAGCCCCTCGTTTTCGTTTTTAGCTCTCATTGCACAGGCGCCCTTCGTTCTGTACTTTCCGCTATTCGTTGCTCAACCCCTCGTTCTGTATTTTCACCTCGTCGTTGCTCCCCTCCTCGTTCTGTATTTTCACCTCGTCGTTGCTCCCCTCCTCGTTCTGTATTTTCACCTCGTCGTTGCTCCACTCCCCGTTGTGCATTTTCGGCTATTCGTCGATCCACTCCCCGTTGTGCATTTTCACCTATTCATTGATCCACTCCTCGTTGTGCTTGTCGGTTTTGGTAAAACCAGCGACTCACGTTCCATCGCGCATTTCACCCGCCACAACTAAGCTGTGCCTGTCAATTTTTCGCGTTCGCAGCTTTCGTGCTTCCTATGTGGTTGGATCGCTCATCTTCGGGATCCTGGACAGACGCTTCTTTGCTGTGTGGTTTGTGGTTCTCCTTCGCGCACTCTCGCCTTTTCGCCGTTGTTCTGACCTTTAAAATCCGTTTTTGCTATCGACGTGAATTCCGTGCTCAGCACCCGCGACGCTGTCTGCAATGTTCTTACGTGCCACTGCGACGCTATCTGCAAGCTATCTGCAACGTTCTTACGTGCCACAACAGTTTTGCCACGGTCACCAACTTCTACCGCAGTCTATTCGAGTATGACGAGCGAAGCTCGCCGCTTGCTCCTCCAACGTTGGCCCATATGGCAACTTCGTTCTTGCGAATGCGAAAACGGGCCACTTTCTTATCTGCCACAGCAGGCTGGCATATAGTAGCCTGGTCTACCCGTGTTCGTTCCTTACACCGCTGGCGCGTCCGAAGTCTTCCATCTTCGCGCACAGGGCGCGGTCGTGCCCATGGCAACTTGCTCGCGCCACAACACCCAAACACCCAACGTTCGCATCAACCCTGTTTACGCCTGTTTTTGCTTCTGTCGACTCCGACCATCGTCATAACCTGGTCACCATGCACCATGCAACCTATCTGCCCAAAGACCACGTTCTCATCAGACGTCTGGTACACTGCCATCATATATACCAGCCTGTGTTCCCGCTATCCTTGCCCTGCTGCGATTCTCAGTGGCACCAGTCGTCTAACGCACGTCATCCCAGGCACTTTTGTCGCTATTGTTCTTCAGACCTCGATTTTGCTGACAGTTTCTCTTATCAGATTTCCTGCAATGTCAACCACCGAAGGCACTTCAACGTTGTTCTGACTTTCTCGAATCACGCTTCCAAGCTCTCGTCTACTGTTGCCCCATTGTCACCTGTTCCTGCTGTTGCCCGATTGTCACCTGTTCTTCCGCTGTTGCCCCCTTGTCCGCTGTTGCCCCCTTGTCCCCTGTGTTTGATGAGAATGCGCCGGGTTCACTGGGACTGATCACCCCATCACGTGAACCGACCATTCTACGAGCTCATGAACTCCGACGAACCAAAGAGAGAAAACAACAAAACGTGCACAACAAAGTCGAGCCAACCAGAGCCGACAAAACAACAAGCATGCAAAACAAAAAGCATGCAAAACAAAGTCGAGCCAAACGGAGCCGACCGCGCAAAGTCGACAAAAAGCGCACATTATTCAGAAACAAATGGAGAGCCAACTCAAACCCAGAATACTGGCGTTTTACCACGCACTGTCGATTCTGTGTCATCTTGTCATTCCCTGTACGCTAATTATTTTAGCTTTCGTTTGTTAGTTCATTATGTCTTCCTTCCCCTTTGTTTAGCTAACACCCTTGTTGATCCCCATGCACATGGTTATTACTCTGCTTCCGAAGAAACCTCTCAGTATTCATACGTTGACAAGTCAACCGTCACTTCCACCCATTTACGTGAAGCTTTAGCTCAGACCAATCCTGAGCGTCCTGGCTGGTTGCAAGCCACCACCAAAGAGTATCGCTCCCTTGGTCAGCTTGGTTGCTGGGATGTTGTTCGCCTTCCTTCGACTTTTTCTGACAACATTTGTACCCTCAAGTGGATCCTCCGCAAGAAGTATGACTCTGGCCGCTTCAAATCGTACAAGGCTCGCCTCTTTGTCCGCGGTTACACGCAGGTTCGCGGCATTGCTTACCACGACACGTGCCGTCCCGTAGATGTCATCTCTGCTTTCATACAAGCCCCTGTCTGGCGTTGCTGTTCACGACTGGGATTTGCATAAGTTGGATGTCAACTCCGCTTTTATCCTAGCTCCCATTGACGAAGACATCTATGTCTGGCCACCCGAAGGTTATGCTCCTCGCCAACCCACTGATGGTTTCAAAATCATTTACACGCTCCGTCGCTCTTGGTATGGTTGCAAACAAGCTTGTCGTAATTGGTGGCTTTATTTGGCACGCTTTCTCGGCAATGACTGTGGCTTCGTCCGCGGATCTGGTGACACTTGCAGTTACAAGCTCGTGCTTAATTCTACCGTTGTCCTACGTCTCGTTCTTGTCGTTGATGACCTTCTTGTGGCGCACCCTCGTCCTTGCCCTGGTCATTACCAAGCCTTCTTCCTCCGTTTCCGAACCTTCACTGATGTTAACGAGCCTGATCTGACCACCTACGTTGGTCTCCGCATTACGCGTGATCGCGCACAACCAGACTCGACTCCCGCTCCCAAAGTTCTTCCTCTTTCTGCGGCTGATTGTCCTGCTCCTGGTTCTCCAGATCACATCTTCATGGCGCGCATCCCTTTTCGTCGTATTGTTGGCTGTGTCCTATTTATCTCCATCATGACTCGCCCTGATATCACTTGGTCCATCACGACTCGCCCTGATATCACTTGGTCCGTCAATCAGTGTGCGCGTTTTCCCCACAATCCTGGTAAACCTCACTGGCACGCTTTATCTCACACTCTGCGTTATCTCAACGGTTCTCATGATCTTGCCCTTATTCTTGGTCGCGATTCTACCCTTCGTCTCTGTGGTTATTCCGACTCCAGCTGGGCCGACGACCCTGATGACCGCCACTCCACAACTGGTTTTTGTTTTCTCCTTGCTGGCTCCATGATCGCCTACTGCTCCCGCTCGCAGTACTTACTTGCTCGCTCTTCATTTGAAGCTGAATTGCTCGCTCTTTACGCCGCTACTGCTGAGCTCTCTTGGCTTCTCAAACTTTTTGATGACTTTGATCTCCCTCGTCACACGGTACCAATGTCTGTCGATCATAGCACCACCGTCACCCAAGTCCGTCTCCAATGTCTCACACGGCGCACCCGCCATATTGACATTCGCTTTCACAGCACCGCCGAATATCATCGCAACCACATCATTGATCTCCAAGACATTACTCGTCATGACAACCTTAGCTATACTTTCACCCGCAGTACGGAAGCTCCTTCCTTCCTCCGGCTTCGTGCTCGTTACCTCACCTCGCGACTTCGCCCTGATCTCTCCTGTTTCTTTCTGCCACAATGACTCTATTGACGTCTTCCTCAAAGCTTCTCCTCTGTGAGGACCTCACTTACCCCTCTTTCCTTTTCTTTCTTTTCCAGCACCTGTGTGAGGAAGCTACGACACTTACCCCTGCACCACGTATCTAGTATCCCTACGTCACTCCCTTATCGCTAGAGTAACGCCCCATTCCAGTTGTCTTTGAATGTCGACTGCTAAGAGGGGGGTTCCAGTTGTCACATTACTACTAAGTTTTCAGATAATCGAGAAATATAGTCGTTGAAACGGAATGTAGCCCCATAAAACGGCCTTGAAACGGCCGTAAAACGCCAAAGCAAGTGTTCGACGCCGAACACCAACTTCGCGGGGTGCAGGAGCGCGCTGCAGTGGTGCTCCATTACTGGACTTCGTCTCTATCGTTCTTAGGACGCCTCATCCGAAAGTCGAGCCAATCTCCAGTAAAGGAAAATGAAAAGCGGACCCCCCACGTGACGCGTCGTCACACGGCTTGTCAGGATGGCTGCGAAGCGCCGAAACGACCGAATCCGCGAGGCCGCGTCGCAAGTTTGCACGGCGGGGCACTGGGTTATTGATTAGGACTTCGCGGCCCCTGTCTCCGAGCACCTGAAAGAGTCCATCTCTCGCAGCGAGCTCAACATTGCATTGTACAACGCACCCTGTGCTTGATGTCAAGCCGTCGGTCGATCAGCCCGCGGCCGGTCCCGACATCGAGATGGCCTAGGCTCGGAGGCTCGCGACGATGCGTAAGCTTGCTCCGATCCCAGGGCGCACAGGCCGTGCGGGCGCTGCCACAGAGATGCCCCGGCTGCACGCGAGGCTAGCATCAGATTCTCTGGCCTGTCCGTTGTGACGTCCTCAAACGTGCAGTCCACGTCCGTGATTGTTCCAATCCTAAACCCGAAGAATGTGGGTAAGTGTCTTTGCTCTACGCCACGTCAAAATTCTTGCATTCCACATCACCATTGACCATAATCATAAACCCTCTGGGAGAGAGAGGTTTATCTGAAATCAGAGTAGAAGTTCTCGGGATCTTGTTCAGTCGTTATTGGCAACGGCTAGCAGTTGCATAATTCAGAATTGTCAACGGCTAGCTTCTTACGGACAAAAAAATAAAATCGCGAAAGCGATTGGAGCGCCAAACACACCGAAATTTTGTATTCGGACTAACAATACATACCGAAATTTTGTATTCGTACTAACATTTACGTCCGTTTCGGCGTCCGTCTTGAGTACTTTTCCGTATATGAGGACACTGGACACTAATCAATGGCCTCTTTGCCTCCTATTATTTATGTATGGGTATCAAACATATGCCTATTAGTAGTAAGGATTGAGCCGTTTTTTTTGCGATCACGCAAGCCTGAGAAAACACCCAAGAGGTCGACCCCGGGCGCCGCCGAGCCGGCGACACAGCCTCGACATCTGCACCCACACGTGGGAACAAGCCCGAGACCCGTAGGACTCTCTGCCGCCACAAGGTATCGCGTCAAAGTCGGGTCTTTCTGAGGCTAGTTTTAATTTTGAGCCACTTTGCACGAAAGTGGCCTTTTTTCGGGACGAGGCGGCCAAGCAGACGATGGAGACGGGTTGGGCGATATTCGAGGAATGTTAGGGCCACGAGAAGCCCCACCATCGAGCCCGGGTGGCCTTTGGGGCGTGTCTAGGGTGGTGACTAGGTGCTGGCGTGGGTCGGGGTAGAGAACAGTAACTTCTACTGTGTTACCTATGGCGGCACAGAAAAACACTCCCGACCTCCAGGTGACAAAGGGGGTACTCACCGACTTGCCCTAGACCTCACTGAACGAGGCCAACACGGACTCGGGGTCGGTTATGCTCGCCACACACCTTGCTCACGCTCGCCAAGCCTCTCAACTTGAGGATGGAGAGTCGATTTATGATAGCAAGACACGCCTCTCTCTCGAGAGAGGTATGGCGTCACTAGGAAAGTAAGAAAAGGCGTTCCGTTGAACGGGTACGTATGGCAGCACAGAAAAACACGCCCGACCCCCAGGTGACAAAGGGGGTACTCACCGACTTGCCCTAGACCTCACTGAACGAGGCCAACACGGACTCGGGGTCGGTTATGCTCGCCACACACCTTGCTCACGCTCGCCAAGCCTCTCAACTTGAGGATAGAGAGTCGATTTATGATAGCAAGATACGCCTCTCTCTCGAGAGAGAGGTATGACGTCACTAGGAAAGCAAGAAAAGGCGTTCCGTTGAACGGGTATCAAGCCTTGAGAAGGGGAGGTAAGCCTTAGCGGTCAGGAGTTGCCGCCACAGGACTCCCCAGGACTGGTGAGAATACGAGCTGCCCTCAGCGAGTCTGGCGAGAAGCACGAGCCTTGGCTGAGTGAGCGTCTCGGGAACGAATCTTCTTGTAGACACGTTCAACGACAGGTTCGGGGACGCGTCCACTACGCAAAGTGAACTTAGGAATCAACACGTCGATCTCATGCGGAGCGAAGTCGGTGACACAAGGAGTGGTACTGTTGTTGACCTTGGACTTGTCGGTGAAACTGCGACCGTCCACGTCCTTGTATTCCGGCTTGAGCTTGCGAGTAGAGAGATGTGAGGTAGGCTTGTAATAAGAAACCTTGTCATGGGGACCGAGATCGGCATAAAAATGCAGAGCGACTCGATCATTCACAAAATCATAGGGCTCATAAACTTCAGCCACGTAAATCTTCTTTCGCCAATCGGACCGTTTGCTATCGGGGATCCGAAAGACACCGAACTTACCGTGCTTGAAATCATCCCGGAAGGTCTCCTTGGGTTTGGGCACGGCTCGATCGACCACTGGGGAAACCATCACAGGAGTGATCTGACTGACATGAACACAACGGCGTTCAGGAGGAGAATCAAGAGACTCAATCCTGTATGTGACCGGAGACAAGCTTTCCACAATAACGAATGGACCGCGCCATTCCGGTCGAAGCTTATTCTGAAGAAAATGGGTGTAGAGCAGAACATGTGATCCTTCTTCATACTCCACATCGACATGGTAAACATTGTAAGCGAGACGTTGTTTACGAAGAGCCTTTTTGCGAGCTTCATTCACCGTAGCGGTGTAGAATTTCAACCTCTCGCGAGTCTCTGCCACAACATCGGAGCGAGTTTTCGGCAGGCAGCGGACATCAATATCCATGATCGTGTAATCGGTTGGCAATAAAGGCTGCCGGTTGAGACGAAGCATGAAGGGTGAGATCGGAGTCCCCGGAATGAACTTACGATTGTAGCAAAAAGCAATGTACTCCGCGAACTCGGGCCAGTCCGTGATCTTGCGGTCTTGAAGACATGCACGGAGGAAAGCCTTGATAAAGCGGTTGACCCCTTCCGCAGAATTAGCCCGAGCATGATGCGGAATCGTGGTACTATACCGAACATTGAAGAGATGACAAAACTCTTCCATCAATTTGTTGACGAACTATATTCCGTTGTCGGTGCGAATCGTCTGAGATAGATAGCCTTTGAGTAATATATTCGCGACAAAAGACTCGAGGATTGACTCAGCAGTCTTATGGTGCAGTACGTCAAGAATCCAGAAATGAGAAAAATGGATAAAAAATGATGATCGGATACGTCTCGGGACCGGCACTAGGCAAAGGTCCGAACAAATCCATACAAAGAACGGCGCAATCACCATCATACACAGGTTGCTGAAGAAGACCTGCTCTCTTTGGTTCCGGCGTGCAAGCTTTCTTGCTCACTATGCAACCAGCAATATAAGCACCCACCTCATTAGACATGTGGGGCCACCAAAAACGTTCAAGTATCGACTGCACTGTACTTTGACGACCCATGTGACCACCATTGAGAGGTGTGTCATGGTACAATCGGATGATGCGCGTCCGTAAAGTCCGGGGTGCAACTATCATCGGGTGCAAGTCAGGTGCGGCACGGTAGAGGACTCCTTTCACCACTTGATAGCGATAATTGGCTCCGTACCGACGAAGAGAATGGCCTTGAGCCATGCGATAACGAATGTCCTCGCAAGTAGCATCAGTGATCTGCTCTTTGGCTATCTCTTCCAAAGTCAAATTATCCGGAATCTTGTCGATGTACTCTTGGTAATCATCGGCATCACGGAAAATACTAGGTTGGGTCTGCAGACGTTGCTTCTGACGTTGTCTCGTAGCGTGAGACGTGACCAATTGCATCGGATCGTCGCGACCATCTTCTTCTTCCTCCGCAGGCAACTCAGACGTAACAAACGACAGAGTGACATGGCACCCAGGTGAAGGTACTCCTTCATCATCGACTGGGCGAAGAAGTTCTTGGCACACTAGATACGCGTGGTTCAAGGGTTCACCAAACTCATCCGTCTCGATGACATGATCTATAGGATTGCGAGAGAGACAGTCAGGGATACTCATTCCCGGCGACTTTCCTGGTTTGTAACCCAATTCAGGATCGAAATTGGCGAGCCGCATCGCCCATCGAGCCAACTGCCCAGACGAGTGCTTCGCCTTTCGTAAAAACGCCAAGTTGCGATGATCCGTCTCAAGGATCGACTTGTGACCTTCGATATAAGAGCGGAAATGCTTAAGAGAAAGAATAACTGCCAGTAGCTCTAGCCGGCGAGGCTCATAGTTCCGCATCTCTTTCGGCACGGCTCGGCCCCAATACTCAACTACTCGTTCCTCTCGTGTCACCTTGCCGGTTTCGTCCGTGACTTCCACGAGCTGAAAAAGATACGCGCCCAGACCATCCTTGGAAGCATCCAAGCGGATCTGAAAAGGAAGATCGTAGTCAGGATGATAAACTCCGCGAGAGTCCACAAAAGCTTCGATGATCGTGTCCCATGCCTTTTGGCACTCAGGCGTCCACTCAAACTTAACGTCTTCAAGACACAGTCGCCTCAGCGGCTCCACAATCTTCGAATAATCCTACACATATCGGCCGTAATAGTTGCTCATGCCGATGAAAGATCGAATCTGGGTCTTCGGGGACGTGTTCGGCAACGTACCGGGAATCGGCATCTGCTGCAACGCTTCTAACGTCTTGGGATTCGGCTTCAAGCCTTCCGGAGTCGAAATGTGTCCCAGAAACTCGATTTCATCTTCGAGGAGGTGGAACTTCGAAGTTCGTCCACTATATTCTCGCTGCGCTAAATGGCACAGGACTTCAATCAAGACTTGTAAATGACGGTGGAGTTCATCCGATCCCATCATAATATCGTCGACAAACGCGACCAAGTCCCTATACATCCATGTGGACAAATCGCTAGCCATCTGCTTACAGAAGAGAGCTCCTGCTGTTTTCACTCCCAGAGGCAAGCGTAAGAAACTATGGGCTCCAAGTGGACTAACCATCGTAACGGCGTCCTGAGCGGCGGCGTCCAAACGTAGGTTATGATAACCCCATCGAACATCAATGCACGTCCGCCAACGGCGCATGGCAAGAAAAGCCAAAGCATCATCTTGACGAATATTCGGCCAACTGTCATTGACCAGTTGATCATTGAGCTGACGCAAGTCAACTGCAGCACGAAAAGCATTCGACGTCCCGGCCTCTGCTCCCTTCTTAGGCAGCATCAGTACAGGGAATCCCCACGGAGAGTTCGCCGGTCGGATGACTCCATCGCGACACCACTCAGTGATCTGCTTTCTGAGACACTCGAGCTTTGCTGGCGTCAACCTATAAGGCGCCATCTTGATCGGCCGTGGGTTTGCGTCTTTAAATCGTAGAGAAGCCGGTGGCGAGTCCACGGGTCTCATAATCGGATCAAAAAAAGCCCACGCGTATTGCACGCAGTGGCTCAACATTATCTTCGCATCCTCATCCAGATGCGGGTTGTCGGGAATTCCCAGTTCTCGAACAACCTTCTCGACTTCTTCCTTCGTCGGAGTTGCGACTTTCATCGCCTCATTGTCATTGACGTGCTCTCCGGAGTCTGCGGTAACGGTGCACCGTCCGCGTCGCGCGGCGCATCCTTCCATGGCACATCGAACTTTTCTTCATATTTGAACCTCGTCTCGGGGTGGCTCTTATTGGTCTTTTCACCTTTGACGCGCACATTCGGTTCGCTCCTTACTTTCGGCTCCTGTTCAGGTTCAGGATCCGGCGGAACGTCCACTTTTGATTGTCGGGGGGGGGCAGCAGAAGAAGCATGAGCCGTCCCCGGCGCATCTGTTGGAAGCGGAAGCACAGGTACTTCTGGCGGTGTCCATTTAGTGTGATCCTGGAGATCATCTTCTGACACCCGCTTAACGACACGAGTACGCGCATTCAACAGCGGAACCTGTACGTGACGAAGGGCGGTGTCGGCAATTCACAAATACTGCTCAGAGGATCGATCTGTCGGGCTCAACGCGGTCGGCAGGACGTCGCCACTTTGGCGGAAACCTCTGGTCACGGAGTTGTGCAGATCGACTGATAAAATCGCAAGAGTGCCCGGAGGGACGACTGACGCTAAGTGCTTGAACGAATCTGTCTTAGACAGGCCAGCCCAATCATGCTCCAGCGGCATCGTGAGCAACTCTGCCGTCATCTTGAGAGTCAAAGGCCGAGTGTCCGAGCGGTGCGGTCCCAAGCGAAGAGGAACTCGCGTAACGGTGTAAGCCGCATCTGTTGCGTCTCGGGACGAGCCTATATTATTCAGCTGGAGCAGGTGGCATTCATCTGCGTAATCTAATGCTGCAGCGAATTTCTGTTGCATGTTCGCACATGTCTTCGGAGCCTCTTGCAGGTGCAGTGGGTGACTGGAGACCAACAACCGCACGCGAGAGCTCATCAAAGTGGGCGTGATATCATGAAATTGACGACGTATACACAAGGGTGTAAGTGCGCTATATAAGAGACAAGTGCAGGCCAGTAAGTCCACCTAGTCCCAATCTCTAACCCCAGTAAGTTCACCTGGTCCCAGTAAGTTCACCTAGTCCCAATCTCTAACCCCCGTAAGTTCGGCGTAAGCCCACTCGTGCTCACATCCACTCACCCCTCTCCTTTGAACTCGTCCCTCTCACCCTCGCCAATCTAAGCTGCTTTGATCCGCACACGCCGCTAACCTTTGAGTTTACTCTAAAATACCCGCTAAGTTCACTTGGTCTCAGTAAGTTCGCCTGGTCACTAATTTCATCTAGTCCCAATCTCTAACCTCCGTAAGTTCACCTGGTTCCAGTAAGTTCACGTGGTCCCAGTAAGCTCACCTACAGAGCGCGTGTAGACGCCGGGAGGGGGCTTATCGGTATTGCGCAGCACGTGTGGGGTAGGGTGGAGTCGTCGACTCAGAAGAGCATATTCTCGGGGTTGCCGATCGACAGAGAGCCACGTAGAGCTGGACGTGACAGAAGACGGGCTTGTGGGCAAGAGGACGCGGACCTCGCGGGGTGTCTGGTCCTAGCTCTTGTTGATCGTTTGGCGTCGGCGGGCCTTAAGGGATCCAGGTTGGAGGAGCCTCGGTGACACGACACGATCGATCATGTACCTGGTGCCGTTGCAGTGGCCGTGCGACGGGTCGAGGTTGCGAAGACTTTAAGCTCGCGATCAAAGTCAGCATGCCGTTGGTTGTCAGGGAGTTCAAAACTAGACTGTAAAGAGCGAGGCGTCGTCTTCCGACCCAACCTAGTCGGCCGAAAAGAACTCCGACGCCTCGTCTCCGGGAAAAAAAGGCCGCGGTCATGCGCGCGTTGTCAGCATCGACAACATCGTTTCGACGGGGCGTGAGAATGGCGCGCTGAAAGAGCCGCCGCGGGTCGTGGAAATAGTCTGCGAGGTCGCCGTAGACGGGTTGGAGGATCAATGTGTGGCTCGCGGGCCTACATGATCCTTACCCTAAATCGGGGGACAGACAGACAGACAGACAGACAGACAGACAGACAGACAGACAGACAGACAGACAGACAGACAGACAGACAGACAAACATCTGTCGATTAGTAGTTAGGATAATGGGCGCCTCCTGTTCAATCAGCCACATCATGAAGCCAGCCATTTTGCACAGCTTCATCGTCCGATTAGTGGCCGTAACTCCCCTGCCAACATCTCTGGACGTCAAGTTGCAGAGTGCTGAATGGACGCAGGGTGGAGACGCGATACACACTGACGATGACCATTCCGCTTCAGGCAAATAAGCCTTGATCAATCGGAGGGTCGTGTCATATCGTCCGCATAGCGTGTGCTGGACCACAGGTATCTTCGGAAAATTCTTCTGATGAATCTTGTGGGCAGCTGTTGAAGAGTCAAGAGCAAGGGCGACTCGAAACGACGTCCCGCACAACTCATTCGCTCGTTGCAGCCCTAAAGTACTGCCCCCGGCGCCGCTAAATAGCATCACAACCTTGCGATACGTGATCGGCAGCCATTGGACCTTTTCGAATCTTCGGCGAATCTCGCCTTCTGTAACCTCTCGGCGCTTCCTTTCCTCCTCGTCGGTTCGTCGGTCGACAGCATCGTTACCGAGCGATTCTTGACGATAGTTCCTATCCTTATCAGCAGAAGGAGACGCCTTCTGTACCGAGCTCTAAAGCATCGGTTCGGGAGCCGCATCGCCTTGAGTTAGATGGCTTGCGGCCGAAACAGTAAACGATAGTTGGCCTTGTCATATTCGGCTTCACCGTCCTTCGTTAAATCGTCGACCGTCTCAACATTTAGCTCGTCATCAAAACAAACAATATCTCCCAAAGCGAGAACTTCACCTTGAGTAATCACGGTCGGCACATCCTGGGTAGAGGAGATCGCCACTCGAGCGGCGAACTTGTCGTGATCCTCGGGAGAAGAACACATTCCACCGACTACCCCAAATTGCTCGTATCCAGGAGACGTAGCAACGAAAACTTGCCCGTTTTCCATGAGCTCTGAAAGAGTGACTGGCACGCAGTAAGTGCGCCCAGGCTCGACCTTCATCGTGCGCGCAGCATAGGCTACCACTTCATGGGCATCGCTGTTCGAGCTTCGAGAAGGCGTAACAGTCGGGACTCCCCAAGTCGTCGAAGCTGCCGCCCGTTTCGGCGGTGGACGCTGGAGGTCTTCAATCTTACACAAGCGAGCGTAAACGCGGCCCTCAACCGTGCTCAGGCTCTTTTGCATCGCATGGTGCTGTTTTCCATAGACCTGAACTACCACGGGGTTGCGCTCATCGTAAGTTGATCTCAACGTCAAAATCGGAGAATCGACTCGTCGATCCTGCACCTTTACCTTCTTGCGTCCATAGGCGACTTGTGTGTGCGGAGAAACGCAATGCGATTTCGCGGGTAGTCCACTATGGCTCCCAACACCCGAATATCGCGCGCTCCCAGCAGAAATAAATGATTAGTATCGGCCACGATGGCAACCACCGGGACTGCCACGTCGTCCGCGAACGCAATTCTTAATGGGACCCATTTGTGGATAGTCGCCTTGTTCAACCCCGACCCGTACAGGGTGCCCTCGACTGGGAGATCGCCTCGGTTGAGGATGATATTATCCTTCGCCAGTTTGTCGACCATCCCACGACAGATATAGGAGACATCAGCCATTCCATCAACGCCTAAAGTCGCTGCGAACTTCGGCCCGTCTCGTCATCTGTAAATATGTCCAACTATGAACGTAAGAGTGCCAGGGTCCAGACAACCAATGGTGATGAGGTCTTGCTCGATCTTTTCCCCATCGCGCGGCGAAAGTGCAGTATGATGGCATCGTCCCTCCGGGTTCGCATCGCCCGGTATCTGCATCGTCACCGCTGCCATCTCTGGCGTCCCGCGTCTCGCCTCTGAATCTATATTGCCGTTCGCCGCGGTCTCTTTGTCTGGTGGCTCTCTCTCTTTTCCCATCGCAACCTCGGGTGGGCTCGGCGCCTCGGCTGCTTCCTCATTCCCAAGTTTCGCTGGCAACAAATTCTGACACTTCTCAATCGGAGGCACATGTACTTCCTCCTTTGTTTCCTCGGACAATTCTCGCAATTTCTCGTCCATCAAATCGGGCATTCCCGTCCACTTCTCCTCCATCGGCGCCGCTGTGGTCTGCTCTGCTGCGACCAAAACTGTGTCGGCTAAAACCGTTTCGGGGGGGGGGCGTAGGAAAAGAAGACGTCGTCCCCGACGTCAACTCAAAGGGTCTGACGTCGTCGTCGTGAACTTCCCTGCAAGACGTGCACATTGACGAATGGGGGGACACTGGAACCTGCAGCGCGGGTTCGTCGGTCTCCGAGTCTGAGTCTCCCCAGTAGCGCGGAGAATCCAAAGCTTCATCTGATATTGCTTCCACATACGATGTAGAAGGCCACCGAACGATCCGAGCGTCGGTGGTAGTTTGCTCCTGTTGCAAGCGATGGCTGCCCGTCGCGGCGGCATCGGCAACATCATCGGAGACTCGGGCGTGCCGCGCCGTCGGGTAAAAGACAACTCCCGACGATGGCTGCGCTTCGCATAGAGATTGGAACGCGAAGGTTGAGCTCGAATGTCCCGAACTGTCCCTAACCCTGCGATCGCTAGCCGTTGGTTGCGATGGAGGACGGCGCCTGACGGGCGGAGATAAGTACGCTATCCCCCGATTCAGGGTAAGGATCAGGTAGGCGCGCGAGCCAGACAGTGATCCTCCAAGCCGTCTACGGCGACCTCGCAGACTGTTTCCACGACCCGCGGCGGCCCTTTCAGCGCGCCATTCTCACGCCCCGTCGAAACGATGTTGTCGATGCTGACAACGCGCGCATGACCGCGGCCTTTTTTTCCCGGAGACGAGGCGTCGGAGTTCTTTTCGGCCGACTAGGTTGGGTCGGAAGACCGCAAACTATTTCCACGACCCGCGGCGGCTCTTTCAGCGCGCCATTCTCACGCCCCGTCAAAACGATGTTGTCGATGCTGACAACGCGCGCATGACCGCCGCCTTTCCCGGAGACGAGGCGTCGGAGTTCTTTTCGGCAGACTAGGTTGGGTCGGAAGACGACGCCTCGCTCTTTACAGTATAGTTTTCAACTCCCTGACAACCAACGGCATGCTGACTTTGAGCGCGAGCTCAAGGTCTTCGCAACATCGACCCGTCGCACGGCCACTGCAACGGTACCAGATACATGATCGATCGTGTCGTTGTCACCAAGGCTCCTCCAACCTGTATCCCTCAAGGCCCGCCTACGCCAAACGATTAACAAGAGCCAGGGCCAGACGCCCCGCGAGGTCGGCGTCCTCTTGCCCAAGCCCGTATTCTGCCACGTCCAGCTCTACGTGGCTCTCTGTCGATCGGCAACCCCGATGATATCCTCTTCTGGGTCGACGACTCCACCCTATCCCACACTTGCTGCGCAATACCGATAATCCCCCTCCCGGCGTCTACACGCGCACTGTAGGTGAGCTTACTGGGACCAGGTGAACTTACTGGAACCAGGTGGATTTACTGAGGTTAGAGATTGGGACTAGGTGAACTTAGTGACCAGGCGAACTTACTGGGACCAAGTGAACTTACTGGAGTTTTTAGAGTAAACTCGAAGGTTAGCGGCGTGTGCGGATCAAAGCAGCTTAGATTGGCGGGGGTGAGAGCGACGAGTTCAAAGGAGAGTGGGGTGAGTGGATGTGAGCACGAGTGGGTTTACGCCGAATTTACTGGGGTTAGATATTGGGACTAGGTGAACTTAACGCGTCCAGGTGAACTTATTGGGGTTAGAGATTGGGGCTAGGTGAACTTACTGGCCTGCACTTGTCCTTACTACTAATCGGCAGATGTTTGTTTGTTTGTCTGTTTGTCTTTAAATGTCGACTGCTAAGAGGGGCGTGTGTGTGAGGAGCATGAAGGATGTGGGTGGGTTTGTGGGGTAGGAGGGATGTGCCTGACGGGCGGAGATAAGTACGCGGGACCTAGTCGGGGTCATCGCCGAGTCGTGGGGCAGGCGAAGAGAGGACGGGTCTGTTTGTCTTTAAATGTCGACTGCTGTTTGTCTTTAAATGTCGACTGCTAAGAGGGGTGTGTGTGTGGGGAGCTGTTGTTTGTCCCCCGATTCAGGGTAAGGATCAGGTAGGCCCGCGAGCCAGGCATTGATCCTCCATGCCCTCTACGGCGACCTCGCAGACTATTTCCACGACCCGCGGCGGCTCTTTCAGCGCGCAATTCTCACGCCCCGTCGAAACGATGTTGTCGATGCTGACAACGCGCGCATGACCGCGGCCTTTTTCTCCCGGAGACGAGGCGTCGGAGTTCTTTTCGGCTGACTAGGCTGGGTCGGAAGACGACGCCTCGCTCTTTACAGTATAGTTTTCAACTCCCTGACAACCAACGGCATGCTGACTTTGAGCGCGAGCTTAAGGTCTTCGCAACCTCGACCCCGTCGCACGGCCACTGCAACGGTACCAGATACATGATCGATCGTGGCGTTGTCACCGAGGCTCCTCCTACCTGTATCCGTTAAGGCCCGCCCACGCCAAACGATCAACAAGAGCCAGGGCCAGACGCCCCGCGAGGTCGGCGTCCTCTTGCCCAAGCCCGTCTTCCGCCACGTCCAGCTCTACGTGGCTTCCTGTCGATCGGCAACCCCGAGGATATCCTCTTCTGGGTCGACGACTCCACCCTACCCCACACGTGCTACGCAATACCGATATGCCCCCTCCCGGCGTCTACACGCGCACTGTAGGTGGACTTACTGGGACCAGGTGAATTTACTGGGGTTAGAGATTGAGATTAGGTAAATATAGTGACCAGGTGAACTTACTGGGAAGGTGACCTTACTGGGGGTTTTAGAGTAAACTCGAAGGTTAGCGGCGTGTGCGGATCAAAGCAGCTTAGATTGGCGGAGGCGAGAGCGACGAGCTCGAAGGTGTGGGTGTGAGCACGAGTGGGTTTACGCCGAACTTACTGGGGTTAGAGATTTGGACTAGGTGAACTTACTGACCAGGTGAACTTACTGGGACCAGGTGAACCTACTGGGGTTAGAGATTGGGACTAGGTGAACTTACTGGCCTGCACTTGTCCTTACTACTAATCGGCAGATGTCTGTTTGTCTTTAAAGGTCGACTGCGAAGAGGGGTGTGTGTGTGTGGTGCATGAAGGATGTGGGTGGGTTTGTGGGGTAGGAGGGATGTGCCTGACGGGCGGAGATAGGTATGCGGGACCTAGTCGGGGTCATCGCCGAGTCGTGGGGCAGGCGAAGAGAGGACGGGCCCCGCCCGGAGGTCGTACGCATGCTGCCGCCGGACGTATGTGCGACGAAGGGTGACGTCCTGCTGGGGATCGGGCGGCCTGGGTGGGGCTGCCCGAGGCGGCGACATATGGCTGAGGGCGGTGAGGGCACAGCGTGTCCGGCCCAATGCGCGTTGGCGATCCCCTCTCGCGGTAGATGCGGCGAGTGTGGGCTGCCTTTGCCTCTGTGAAGTTCGCGCAGCCGCTTTCCACCCAGGTTCGCGCAGCGATGCGCTCTGCGCATGTTTTGGCTAGGGCGTGGCACGCCGCGCTGGCCTCACCGAAGGCACCAAAGACGAGGCCGGCGACGGAGCCGTAGCTACGTAGCCGCTGTTCGACAGGGCCCAAGAAGCCAGGCGGTGGTGCTGTACCCGGCTGGGGGATGATGGCGTCGATGCCGCGGGCGTGAGCGAGGTCTTCGGAGTGGATTTGCGCTGCGCGCCGATCGACAGGCGACGGGTGGGAGGGATGGAGGGCGTGGGCGGCGTATAACGAACCCCAATCGAGGGATAACGAACCCCAATCGAGGGTTTTGAGGTCGTAGAGTTGCTCCTTGTTGTCGAGCGTGGTGAGGATGTCTGGGACGACTTGGCGTCGGGCGAGATTGCCTCGGTACCGGCCGTAGAGGCGCGTGCGAATGGTAGGGGCGACTGCGGCAGGAAAGGATTATGCGCGCTTACTTCTTACCCTGCTTCGACTGTGCTCTCGACGTCTCGAGGGTGCCGAGCGGGTTGAGGAGCGCTTCCTTCCTGTCGATCAACCTTCAAACTGCCCTAACTAACTAACTTCAGACCTCTCCCGAGCATGGGAGCCAGGCCGGACCGACAGGAGCCAGTCCGGAATCACGGGCCTGTAGACGAGGAGCGCCGAAAGGTCGGTCGGCGGAGAGTGACCATCAAGCTTGTCGCCATGCGACGAGGAGACCGCGATGTGACTGACAACCAACTCGTCGATAACCTTCCGTCTTCGCCCCCCGGCCATACCCCGTCCCACTGCGAACGTTCCGGCTGCCAACCGGCCCGCCCGGGAGGCGAATAGGTGCCAACCTATGCCGGGAGGGCGGATGCCCTCGCAAGGCTCAGGATTCATGAGGCACCGTCCTCCATCGCAACTGCAGTCGGTGATCAGGGTAAGGGTATATGCCCACGAGCGTCAATCCGAAGACTCGTGAAATGATTTATGGTTGAGGTTAGTCGATTTGAAAGAGGGAAACGCCTGGCGGCGTTGCGATACGTGCGTCAGGGGTTGAAGTGGAGTCCAGTAAACGGGAAGTGGGGTAGAGAACTCGATAGAACTAGGGGTAAGGGTGGCGGTGTAAGGGTTACCGCCACAGGACCCCCCTGCTTTGATAGGAGCTGTCCTCAGAGACGGCGGTGGTGCGACTGAGGAGAGTTTCGGCGCGGACCGTCGGTGGACGGGACTTGAGTCTGCGTCTGGTGAGCGCGTTGTTGAGCTTGGAGTTGTTCGTGTTCTTGGCACGCGCGATGCGAGAGAATATCTTCGACCCGCTGGACGATCGGAGGATGAACTGATTTACCCTGGAGCTTGAACCGGGGAACCAGGACGTCGATCTCGTCCGGGGCGAAGTCGGTTACGCAAGGGGTGCACCGAGGTGTTAATTTCTCGGTGCGAGTGAAGCTGCGACCGAGTGCCGTCTTGAATTCCGGGCTCAGCGTGCGACCTTCAAGCGGTGAGGTCGGGTCGAAATACGATGGGTCGTCGCGCGGGCCCAGGTCGGAGTAAAAGTGGAGGGCGACTCGGTCTTGAAGATCATCATAGTCCTCGAAAACCCCAGCGACGTAGAGCTTCTTGCGCCACTCGGGGTCTCGGGTCGACGGGATTCGGAAAATGACGAACTTGCCGCGCTCGGACTCGTCGCGGAATCCGGGGCTCGGACGACGGATCGTGGCGTCGAGTGCGGGAGGCATCGATACTGGGGTGATCTGTTGGACCGATACGATTCGCTCTTCGGCGGCTCCGTACACCGAAGATCATCATAGTCCTCGAAAACCCCAGCGACGTAGAGCTTCTTGCCACTCGGGGTCTCGGGTCGACGGGATTCGGAAAATGACGAACTTGCCGCGCTCGGACTCGTCGCGGAATCCGGGGCTCGGACGACGGATCTTGGCGTCGAGTGCGGGAGGCATCGATACTGGGGTGATCTGTTGGACCGATACGATTCGCTCTTCGGCGGCTCCGTACACCGATCGGATATTGTACGAGACGGGTGAGAGGCGCTCGGTGATGAGAAAGGGCCCGCGCCACACCGGTCGCAACTTGTTTTGGGACTGCGGAATGTACAGCAGCACGTGCGAGTTGACGTTGTATTCGACATCGACGTGATCGGCGTCGTACGCGAGCTTCTGCGTCTTCTTGGCCTGCTCATGAGCTTCCGCGACGACTTTCGAGTAATACTGGAAGTTTTGCTTGATCTCCAGTAGCGCGTCGGATCGAGGTCGCGGCAGAACAGGATCGGGCTGAACCAACATGGTGTAGTCCGTGGGCAACATCGGCTGCCGGTTCAGGCGCAACATGAACGGGGAGATTTGCGTGCCGGGGATGAACTTTCGGTTGTAGCAGAACGACACGTACCGGACGAAGGCCGGCCAGTCGGTGATGCGGCGACCCTCGAGGCAGGCTCGGAGGAATGCCTTGAGGAACCGATTGACTCGCTCCGCGGGGTTCGCTTGTGCGTGGTACGGTATCGTCGTTCTGTACCGGACGTCGAACTCCACGAGGAAGGCCCGTAGCAGCCGGTTGACGAACTCGCGACCATTGTCGGTGAGGATCATACGCGGGAGATATCCCTGAAGGAGGATGTTTCGCACGAAGGATTCCAAGATGGCGTCGGCATGCTTGGTGTTAATGACGTCCAATACCAGATAGTGCGAGAACGGGTCGAACATCACGAGGGTGTACGTGGACTTGCCGGCGCTCCGCAGGGGTCCGAAAAGGTCCATGCATAGAACGGCGCCATCTCCGTCGTATATCGGCTGCTGGAGCATCCCTTTTCGCTTTGGCTCCGGGGTTCGCGATTTTTGGCAAACCAAGCATTCGTTAACGAAGACTCCAACCTGGTGGGACATGCGCGGCCACCAGAACCGTTCGGCGATCGCGTTGACGGTGCTATCGCGTCCGATATGTCCTCCCAGGGGCGAACTGTGGTGGATGCGCATGATCCTCTCTCGCAAGGTTGCGGGCGCGACGATCACAGGGCGGAGGTCGATGTCGTACCGGTACAAAACTCCCTTCCATACGTCATAGCGGACGTTGGCTCCGAATCGGCGGCGAGAATCGCTATGGTTCATCCCCGCGCGGATACTATCGCATAGAGGGTCGTTCTTCTGGGCTTCGGCCATCTCTTCCAGGGAGATGTTGTCAGGGATCTTGTCGATGAATTCCTTCTGTAGCCCGACGTCGGTTTGCAACGGTGGCTTGCGTGAGCGCAGGGCCACTTTCTTGCGATGTTGCGTGGCGTGCGATGCGGCGTATCCCATCGGATCGTCTGGAGGGTCTTCGAGGTCCTCGGGTATCTCGGTCTGCATCAAGTTGAGGATGACGTGACACCCGGCTTCGCCGTCGGGGAGAGGCAGCTCTTGCACGACCAAGTACGCGTGATTGAGCGGCTCTCCGAATTCGTCGGTCTCGATGACATGGTCGATCGGATTCCTCGAGAGGCAGTCGGGGATGCTCATTCCCGGGAACTTGCCGGGCTTATAACCGAGTTCGGGGTCGAACTTGGCCAGCCGCATTGCCCATCGGGCGAGCTGCCCGGTGGAGTGGGTCGTGTTCCGGAGGAATGTCAGATTCCGGTGGTCGGTTTCGAGGACGGTTCGGTGGCCTTCGATGAACGGGCGGAAGTGTTCGAGGGACAGGATCACTCCCAGGAGCTCCAGACGGCGCGGCTCGTAATTACGCGTCTCTTTGGGCACCGCTCGGCTCCAGTGCTCGATAACTCGTTCTTCGCGACATGTGTGACCCTTGTCGTCCTGGACTTCGACGATTTGGAAGAGATAAGCTCCGAGACCGTCTTTGGAGGCATCGGCCCTGATGTGGAAGGGGAGGTCGCAATCCGGGTGGTACACTCCGCGGGAATCCGCTGGTGCGTGGATGATGGTGTCCCACGCCTTTTGGCACTCTGGCGTCCATTTGAACGGCACTTCCTCCAACGTCAGGCGTCGCAAGGGTTCCGCGATATTTGAATAGTCCTTGATGTATCTCCGGCAGTAGTCGCTCATCCCGATGAACGAGCGGATTTGTGTCTTCGGGGAGGTTTTCGGCAGCGTCCCAGGAACCGGCATCTTTCGTAGTGCTTCCGACGTTTTGGGATTAGGCTTCAATCCGTCGGGGGTTGAGATATGACCAAGGAACTCGATTTCGTCTTGGAGCAAGTGGAATTTGGTTGTCCGGCCACAGTATACTTTGGAGGCCAGGTGGGAGAGGACTTCGATCAGGCACTGCAAATGATCGTGGACGTTGTTCGTTCCCATGATGATGTCGTCGATGAAGCTGACCAGGTCGCGGTACATCCACTTCGCGAAGTCGGCTGTCATCTGCCTGCAGAAGAGGGCGCCCGCGGTCTTCACTCCCAAGGGCGGTCGGAGAAAGCTGTGGGCTCCGAGCGGGCTGACCATCGTCACGGCGTCCTGTGCCTGCGAGTCCAGTCGAAGGTTGTGGTATCCCAATCGAATGTCGATCGAGGTCCGGAACCTTCGTCCGGCCAGGAACGCTAGGGCGTCCTCCTGCGGCACGTTCGGCCAACTGTCGCCTACCAACTGGTCGGTGAGCTGACGTAGGTCGACGGCCGCGCGGAAGGCGTTGGATGTTCCGAGCTCTGCACCTTTCTTCGGGAGCATCAGGACCGGGAACCCCCAGGGGGATTCGGCAGGTCTGATGACTCCGTCTCTGCACCATTCGGCGATCTGCTGTCGAGGACATTCGATCTTGGCGGGAGTCAGGCGGTACGGCAACATCTTGATGGGTTTTGGGTCCCCGTCTTTGAATCGGAGGGATACCGGTCGATAATCAACGGGTCTCATGATGGGATCGAAGAACGCCCAGGAGTATCGAACGCAGTGCGCCAACATGAGTTTGGCATCTTCGTCCAGGTGAGGGTTGTTCGGGATGCCTAGCTCATCGACGGCCTTGTCCACTTCTTCTTTCGTGGGGTGACCATGGCCTCGTTCCCTTTCAGATGGTTGGCCTGTTGCAGTAGCGGTGCGCCGTCTTCGTCCCGGGGTGCGTTTTTCCATGGCACGTCAAACCGTTCCTCGTATTTGAACCGGGCGGGCTCTTTGTTCTTGTCGCTCGTTGGTTCCTTGGTTGGTTTTCCGTCCCTTGGTTCGCCTTTCGAGGTTGCATCGTTTTTGCTCGCGCGGGTACCCCCTTGGGAAGATGAGTGCATCGTCCCTGATGCAGCGGACTTCGGAGGGGTTTAAGGAAGGTCCGGCGGTTGCCATTTCGCTTTATCCTGGAGGTCGCGGTTCGGCACCCAGTGAATTGCGCGAGTCGAAACGTTCACAAGGGCGCTTCGGGGCTCGGGTGCGGTGGCTTCCACGCGGGCGCGGTCGGAGGGGGCGCGCTCGATGATGTATGTTTCGGAGGGTTTGTCGGTGGGTACGACTACGTTCGGGCGCGCGATTCCGATGTTGCGGAGCGTGGGCGGGAGCGCGTTCTGTGCGTCGAGGACTATGTACGCCATGGAAGACGGGGGTATCACGGCCGCTAGATG
The DNA here is from genome assembly GCA_029834535.1 of Chrysophaeum taylorii. NCBI lineage: Eukaryota > Pelagophyceae > Pelagomonadales > Pelagomonadaceae > Chrysophaeum > Chrysophaeum taylorii. Next base: position 48,771 of record JAQMWT010000095.1, read on the forward strand.
CGTCATTCGGTCCGTGACTGTGAGGTTACCCCATGCGAGATCGCTCGGCATTGTGAGAGCCTCCGCGAGCATCTCTAGTTTGAGTGCTTTGGTGTCCGAAGGCGTGGGTCCCGTTCGCACTCCGTTCCGCGTGATGGTGTATATCGGTGCTGTGGCCTCTCGTGTGCATCCAAAGTTGTTGCGCTGGATGAGAGGCTGCGACGGGTCGAATCCGAGTTTGGCGGCGAAGGTACCTTGAATAGTGCCGCACGTTTTGGGACGTCGGATGAGCTGAAGAGGCCAGCTCGTGATGATCATGCGCCGACGGGTGCTCATGAAGTCTGGCGTCGTCGTCCATAAGTCGACGACGGTAATGAAACCTTGCCTCAGCGTGATTTTCGAGCGGATGGAAGGTTCCTGCTCGATGATCCAGCGTCCTACTCCGGAGAGCTGGAAGAGCTTGATGGTCCAATTGGTCGCGGAGACTCCTTTTCCGGCGTCGCGGGTCGTAAGGTTGCACAAGGCGGAATCGACGCATGGGGGTGTGCCAACGAAAAGGGCCGTCGGCCATAGGCTTTCATGCAGGTAACCTTTGACCAGAGAAAGGACCCTGTCGTACCGACCGCCGAGGGTGTGCTGGACGACAGGTATTCCTGGAAATTTTCTCTCATGGATTTCTTTGGCGGTGTCGGATGCGTCGATGACGAGCACGACCTTGTACGCGGCTCCGAACCATTCATTGCTCCGGTAGATACCCTGGGTGCCCCCTCCAATCCCGCCGAAGAACATCACAACGGGCGTCACGTTCTCCGGGATCCAGGAGAGCGCCTGGTGCTTGTCGATGATCGCTTGTTCCGTTGTTCGGGACTTCGGCGGTTCTTGCGTCTGTGGGGCTTGCAGGCGCGGCTTGATTGACGACGTTCGAAATGCTTGGCCGTCTGTTTCTCCGGGGTCTGGAGTTGGATAACTGGTGACCGAGACCGTGAAGGAGGCCATGCCCTCGTGCTCGCTTTCGTGTGAGTTTCCAGGGTCGGCGCATGGCCACGGGGTTGTCACCTGAACTTCTTATTGGCAGTTGACGATTTCCCCCTGTGCAGGCTCTTGACCTGAGAGGATCGACATCGGCGTGTTGTCCATCGACGACATGGCCACCGCGGCCGCGGTTGGGTCAGAGCGGTCATGTGTCGAGCAGGTTCCGGCGACGACGCCGAGGTGCTCTACGCTCGGCGCGGTGGCGACGAAGCCTTCTCCGGGCTTCAGCGCTTGGCTCAGCTTAACCGGGATGTTGTGGGTTCGACCGGGGTCGATGCGCTGGGAGCCGGTTGCGAACGCTCGGATCTCGGGCGCGGACGTTTTCGGGTCGTTGCTCGGCATAGACGGGTCCTCGGCTAAGGTGATGGCGGCCGACGCCCGCTGAGGAGGCGGCGAGAGGAGATCCTCTGCCGTGACTAGGGGTGGAAGAGCTCTCTCGCCACCTTGACTCCGACTCTGCGCCGGCGATTGCCCCCGGAAACCGTAAATTGGCGCTACGACGGGGTGTGCTTCGTAAGCCGCCCGATAGAGAATGGCGGGTGACCGAACAATCTCCCCCGCGTACGGTAGCTTCATCATCTGGAAGACTGTTTGGGTTCGCGAGAAGGAAATTCGGTCTCGGGGGTAATCTACCACAGCGCCGAAGGCTCGAATGTCGCGGGCTCCCAGCAGAAACTGTTTATTGGTGTCTGCCACGACGGCACGGCCATTTCGTCCGAGATGGATGTTCGCAGGGCGATCCACTCTGAAATCGATGTCGTGTTCTTTCCCGATCCGAAGAGCGTGCGCTCGAAAGGCAACTTGCCGCTGTCCAGTAACATGCCTCGCTTCCTCATTAGGCGCGCGAGGTCGCGACAGATGTAGGTGACGTCGGCCATTCCGTCCACCCCAATCACCCCCTGCTCCTGCTTCTTCTCCCTCTTCTGACGCTCTCGCCGACGATTCTGGCTCTATGTCACCGCCGCCCTTGCTTCTTTCTTACAAAGACCTTTTTGCACAAGATGACCTCATTCTTGTCCCAGGTTCCAAACAACCTAACATCCGCAAGACAACTTCTATGAAAAATATCCAAGCCCGGCTGCAAGCAAGCGTCTACTATTGGTGCTTACAATGCCGCTGGTGGCAAACTCGCCGATTTCCGCTGGGATCTTCGCCACCACTTTATCACGTTCAAGTCTCCCGCCCTCTCCACCCTTCATCTCAATGGTGGTATCCTCTGGTCTGCTATCTGCTCAGAGGGGGAACATGCGTTGTTAGCTCGTCTTCTTCTCCCGTTGCGCACTGACTGACTTGCCCGCTACCCGCACGTCGATGGTTACTTCGCCCACGCCAAGTGCGCATCCAGCATCCCAGCTGCAACCTTTTTAACTGCTGATGGTTCACCTACGTGCCCCATTCCTCAGCCCCTTTTATCTGCGTTCACTGAACACGCTGCTGCCGTTAGCACTTCTTCCTTACAATATGCACTTACGTACCTGGCGCCGACCAGCTTCATTGATCACAACTCCTCCGAGTTCGGCGCTACTTCGGCATCTCTGGCTGACTTGGAGGAATACCTTCTGGTCTCTACAGAGTTTATCACCCAGGTCTTACACACCGACCATACTATCCATATTCAACCGGGGTCTGCTTCTCCTACTCCTACTGCCGCCGTTTCCGCTTATTCCGAAGTTGCGCACACTGCCTCGACCGCAACGTCGTTAAACTATAATTCACCAGCCACTGTTGGTCCTGACGAATATAAGGTCCAAGAAGCGGACGTTTCCATTGACGAATATAAACTCAAGTGCCTCCACGGTTTGTCGCCTGAAAACAGGCACGCCTACCTCAAGGCCATCGCCAAGGAACTCCACGACATTATCCGCTTTGGCTGCTTCAAACTTTCCTTACCCGACGGTGTCTCTCGTCCGATCGACAGCAGGATGGTGCTGAAGATTAAAACAGACTCTGCAGGCAAATACGTCAAGCACAAGGCTCGCCTCGTGCTACGTGGCTTCCTAGCATCTCTTGGCGCCGATTTCTTTGGCACCTTCAGCCCCATGGCCACAATGACCGCAATCCGGGTACTACTGGCTACTGCAGCATACAAGCAATTGCCTGTCTATCATGCAGACGTCCCGAACGCCTTCGTTCAGTCTGACATTGATGCCAACGTCTATGTTCAGTTACCTGACGGCATCATGCTTATCGACCCCGATGACGCTAAGTACAAGGGCCGACGCCTACCGAAACTGCTGAAGTCACTTTATGGACTTCGGCAATCACCATCTCGTTGGAACAAAGAGATAGACGGCTTCTTCCGTAGCCTTGGCTACAAGCGCCTGCATTCGGACTCTTGCCTATATGCCCGAGTATCCGCACATGCCAAGTTCGTCGTATGCAGTCTGTCTGTAGACGACATTGTGTCCAATGATGACACTCTTCGTACTGAGTTACAGAATGCCCTCCACAAACGGTATACTGTAGAGCAGTTTGAACCTGTCCATACCCTCCTAGGCATGCGTGTGTGTCGCACATCTGACGGTTCCATTTCTCTGGATGTGCAAGCCAAGCTGGATGAACTCTTAGCTGATCACCCTGTCTTGCAGCAACTGACCCCGCTTAAACATCCTATGTCATCGTCCTTCAAGTATAAAGATGGCACTCCCAGCTCTGAAACAGAGTTGTACATCAATTCGCACTTTGCCACCCTCCTTGGCAAGCTGGTGTTCATGCAAGTTGCCTGCAGACCTGACTTCTCGCAGGCCTCGGGCAGATGTTCGCGTGGTATGCATGCACCCACGTAGGTTCACGTCCAAATGCTAGAGCATTTGCTTCGCTACCTCAAGAAGCCGGAAAACCGCTCACTTCGCCTCTGGTTCCATCCTAAAGGTAATGCCATTGAAGCTCGCCTTCGCACTGTCGCCGCTAATCGAATTGATCTATCCACGGTGGTCGACTACCAACCGCAGGATGTATCTACTGGACAGTTTGATCCCTTAGTTAGTTGCCATGGTTGACGCTGACAACGCCCCTTCCTTAGCACAGGAAGATAGGAAACCTAACACCGGATTTGTCTTCTATCTTTTCAACTGCCTTATTGGTTGGAAAAGCAAACTTCAACCGATTGTCTCCTGCTCAACTCACGAAGCTGAGTTGATTGCCCTCAGTATTTGTGCTGATGAAGCACTTCGGCTACGCAAGCTGCTGTTGGAACTCTCCTTTGTCGTCAACCCCACCTTCTACGTCAACAATGCTAATGGTGAGAACACCGTTGATCCCGTTGACTTCGATGACAATGACAACCCAATTGCTAAAGATATGCGCTTCATCAGAAGCCTACCTCTCTTGTCTGACAATGCTGCCGCTGTTCGCGCCTCTAATAACCCAGATGGGTCTTCTCGATCCAAGGCACTGTCGACCAGATGGTTTAAGATCCGTGAGTACATCTCGCTACAGAAAATACGAGTCCATCATGTTCCCGGCAAGCTGAACGTGGCGGATGGTTTTACAAAGCCACTTGCTGCTGAGTTCTCCACCTTTCGCTCTCTACTCGGTATGCATCATGCCTCGGATGACTATCCTTTACAGGATTGAAGATGCCTAACTCTAGTGACCGCAACGTCGTTAAACTACCCCCTAGCCCTGGCCTACTTTCTTTTGCCACATTTTTTGTTTGTACGCGTGTGAGTGTCGCTCATGTCTTTTTCTTGGCACTCCCGTGGCCGTGGCATCTCTCCAGTCGTTCGAAGGACAATTCCACGCTCGCTCTCCACGACCGAACCTTCTCCCAAGTTGTCGCAAAAGCAACAACCCATGCTCGCTGTTACTACTGCTACCTCCCAGGCTGCTGCTGTCGCACCGATACCAGCCAAACATACTTTACCTCAATCGCTAACACTCCAGGATGGCCTCAACATGGATTTTGTTCCTGTTTGAACGGGGAATCTCTTCCTTTGAGAGCTTCCGTGTCCCTGCCACCCCGTCTCTCTCTTCTTTTATGCGAGCGGAAATCGCAACGGCACTCAACTCGATCTATGAGTCTACTGACCTTTCACTGTTTGTGGAACTAACAACATTCATATCCATGCGCCTACCCATGACTATGCCTTGGGTAGCTGCCCCTGCTATTGCTTCTATTGGCGGCTACAGAGGCCCCAAACGCGAACGTTTCATTTTGTCATCCTTCTGTGCGCAATGCCTCAACAATTTGGGACAACCAACGTTCCTTGTCTCGACCACGTACAGTTCGAAGTCACAAACACCTCGTGAACTCCCCACTGAAGTGCTGAGTCACCTCAACACGGACGACCATAAGAAGAATGGTCACATCCCCATTTCTGCTATTACCATGAACATTTGCTGTGCTTGTCACAATACTGATCAGGTGCCTATACAACCTACTGTGTGTGCTCGCAACGCTACTTCCTTCCAATCCCCCTGTGATGCGCGCTCAGCTGGTCACATACGCGCGACCATCATACGCACCTATCATTTGCCTGTGATGCGCGCTCAGCTGGTCACATACGCGCGACCATCATACGCACCTATCATTTGCCAATGGAGTTATATACTCTTTTGACTAGCAATCTAACGCGAAATACCCCCTACTTGCACAGCATGTGTTGACCGAGACGTCGTTAAACTACTCACTCCCCACATCATGACCTACCCTGGAAAGGACTTCACCATCGACACACCCTGCTTTTTCTGCCTCGGCTGATGTCGATGCCTTACATCAGCAAGTCGAGCAACCCCTGAAAACTCTTCGCCTATATATCCGCAAAGTCAACATCTTCAGCGCTGAAAAATATATCTCTGCGCACTGATCTACAGGCTGCCATTGCTTCAATCACCTCCCTGGAGAATCGGCTCTTTCCTCCTACTGCCAATGCACACGTGTTACTCATAACACTGTACAAGATCCCAGAGCTGCTGCCTCGCTTAACTCTTACAGCTTATGACCAATATGCTGCCAACCACTCCTCCCAGGACGATCACCTCCTTCATATACGTGACAAGTTGCTCTCATGCTTCAGAGCATTCCGCCCGCTCTCATGTGAATCTGAAGACTCTTCTATCTTCGTTCGCCAAGTCGAACTTTTTGGAAAACCAACTGGACACCGTTCAACTAGATTCTCTGTCGCCATCCATACTGAATGCTCTACTTGCACTCACCCTTCTCTTGGCACCACATCATTCAGCTATTGGTGTTCACCACCTTACAGCATAAGCTGACGATGATTAATAATCCTAACTCACTGTCTGTTGTATATGTGTTTCTGAATGTTCTGTTCAAAGGGGTCAAATCGACTCTCAGCTCCACCAAGTCCAAGTCCTAAGACCCTTCTATACTCTTTATGCTTCGTATGTGACCTCTGCGACCATCAAGACTGTATTATCCCTTTTTTCTTCCTTCATCATCATCTTTTTCAAGAGATGTTCTATAGACGCACCTTGCGCTTAAGACATCTCGAGGGGGTGCAGAGAAATCTGCTGCCTCTTACCCTTATCCATCCGTTGAGAACGTGGTCTCTTCCTTACCCTTCTTCTTCCTTTCTACACAATCAAATAGTCCTCTGATTTGTGCTTAAGCTCATCATCATGGTCGAGCGCGCCCCGAGGTATGTAGCACTATACACTTTACCTTTCTCGTGTAGTTCTAGATGCCGCCTGTCGTGTTCTGAGGAGGATATAGGGCACATACCTTTTCATTCCCCGAATTAAATACCCCTTACCCTGATCGCCGACTGCGGTTGCGATGGAGGACGGTGCCTCATGAATCCTGAGCCTTGCAAGGGCATCCGCCCTCCCGGCGTAGGTTGGCACCTATTCGCCTCCCGGGCGGGCCGGTTGGCAGCCGGAACGTTCGCAGTGGGACGGGGTATGGCCGGGGGGCGAAGACGGAAGGTTATCGACGAGCTGGTTGTCAGTCACATCGCGGTCTCCTCGTCGCATGGCGACAAGCTTGATGGTCACTCTCCGCCGACCGACCTTTCGGCGCTCCTCGTCTACAGGCCCGTGATTCCGGACTGGCTCCTGTCGGTCCGGCCTGGCTCCCATGCTCGGGAGAGGTCTGAAGTTAGTTACTTAGTTAGTCCCCGAATTAAATACTTCCAGACGTTCATGATGAGACGGGATGGTTTCCCAGGTGATTTACCACTGCTTGCTAAATGCTCTGCAGAGAGTAGTCGATTTGAAAGAGGGAAACGCCTGGCGGCGTTGCAATACGTGCGTCAGGGGTTGAAGTAGAGTCCAGTAAACGGGAAGTGGGGTAGAGAGCTCGATAGAACTAGGGGTAAGGGTGGCGGTGTAAGGGTTACCGCCACAGCGACGACGTCAGCAAAGATGCCGAAAACCTCTGACAGGGCTGGGATGCCGGCCTCTTTGACGCTAAAGAGGACGCACTCGAGCAGGCCGTCATGCCAGGTGGTCCGCGCTCCTCCGCTGTTGACAAGGTTGGCCTGCGTGAGAAGCACCTTGCCGTGAGCGTCGAGAACGACGTCAGTGCCCAGAATGCGAGTGCCCACGAGGCCCGAACAAGCTGGAGAGGGGTAGCCAAAGTACTGGGCACACATCTCAGCCCAGCAGCGGTTGGGGATTTGAAGGGAGGAGCTGAGCCACGAGCTGATGAACGCGGTCGAGAAGCGATCCCTGTTTGTCTTTGAAGGTCGACTGCTAAGAGGGGTGTGTGTGTGTTGTGCATGAAGGTCCCTGTTTGTCTTTAAATGTCGGCCCCAGTTTGTCCCCCGATTCAGGGTAAGGATCAGGTAGGCGCGCGAGCCAGAGACATTGATCCTCCAAGCCGTCTACGGCGACCTCGCAGACTATTTCCACGACCCGCGGCGGCTCTTTCAGCGCGCCATTCTCACGCCCCGTCGAAACGATGTCGTCGATGCTGACAACGCGCGCATGACCGCGGCCTTTCCCGGAGACGAGGCGTCGGGGTTCTTGTTGGTACGGCCACTGCAACGGCACCGGATACATCATCGATCGTGTCGTGTCACCGAGGCTCCCCCAACCAGTATCCCTTAAGCCCCACCGACGCCAAACGATCAACAAGAGCCAGAGGCAGACGCCCCGCAAAGTTGGCGTCCTCTTGCCCAAGCCCGTCTTCTGCCACGTCCAGCTCTACGTGGCTCTCTGTCGATCGGCAACCCCGAGGATATCCTCTTCTGGGTCGACGACTCCACCCTACCCCACACGTGCTGCGCAATGCCGATAAGCCCCCGCCCGGCGTCTACACGCGCACTGTAGGTGAACTTACTGGGCCAGGTGAACTTACTGGGCCAGGTGAACTTGCTGGGTGTAGATATTGGGACAATGTGAACTTAGTGACCAGGTGAACTTACTGGGACCAAGTGAGCTTAATGGGGTTTTTAGAGTAAACTCAAAGGCTAATCAAAGTAGCGTAGATTGGCGGGGGTGAGAGCGACGAGCTCAAAGGAGAGTGGGGTGAGGGGATGTGAGCACGAGTGGGTTTACTCCGAACTTACTGGGGTTGGAGATTGGGACTAGGTGAACTTACTGACCAGGTGAACTTACTGGGACCAGGTGAACTTACTGGGGTTAGAGATTGGGACTAGGTGAACTTGCTGGCCTGCACTTGTGTTTACTATTCCCAAGTAGTTGTATTCTCAGCATTCTAGCATCCCCCTTGGTGCTTCAAGTAAATGAACTACATAAGCTCAGAAACATATTACCCTGGACTAATTCTTTCGCTGAACTATCTGACATGGAGGTATACCTCCTATGCTCTACCGAGTACATCACCCAGGTACTTCATGAGGAACCCCTCCTTGTGGTTGCCTTGGAACATGGCAGCTCTACCCCTTCCACCTATGCCACTCACGCCCATCTTGAAGTTCTTTACTCTGCTTCGACCGAAAAGTCGTTAAACTATGGCTATCCAGCCACCGTAGGCCCGGCTGAATACAAAGTCCAAGAAGCCGACGTATCTATCGACGAGTATAAGCTCAAGTGTCTACAAGGTCTTTCTCCCGAAGACAGTCAAGCTCATATCAAAGCGATCGCAATGGGGTTGCACGATATAGTGCGCTTCGGTTGCTTCAAGCTAGCTCTACCTGATGCTTCGACTCGTCCAATTCACAGTCGCCTGGTACTCAAGATCAAGAAAAACACCTCCGGGGAGTATATCAAGCACATGGCTCTGTTAGTCCTGCGTGGCTTCCTAGCTTCACTTGGCGATGATTTCTTTGGGACGTTTAGTCCTGTCCTATGGCAACGATGACCGCTACACGTGTCACTTTAGCTATTGCTGCATACAAGAACTAGCCCGTGTACCACAGTGACGTGCCCAACGCGTCCGTCCAATCTGATATCGATGCGCACGTCTACGTACAGCTCCCTGACGGCATCAAGCTACTCGATCCTCAAGACGCCAAATACCGTGGCCGCCGTTTAACCAAGCTGCTGAAGTCAATGGACTCAAACAATCTCCTTCTCTCTGGAACAAAGAGATCGACAGCTTCTTTCGGAGTCTTGGATACAAGCGACTCCATGCGGGTACTTGTTAATACGTTCGTACTTCTCCGCGCGCTCCATTCGTTATTTGCAGTCTATCTGTGGACGACATTGTTATAGTGTCGAACGACGACACACTACGCACTGAGCTCCAAGAAGCACGGCATAAGCGCTTCTCTGTGGAACAGTTCGAGCCAGTTCACACTCTTCTGGAAATGCGTGTCTTCGGAACGCCGAATGGATCCATATCGTTAGACGTTCAAGCCAAGCTAGAAGGACTATTCGACGACCATCCTATATTGAAACACACTTAGTCTGCTGAAGCATCTTACGTCATCAACTTTCACCTACAAGGAAGGTTCCCCATCCACTGATGTGGAAATTTATATCCACGACCACTTCTCCACTGTACTTGGCAAGTTAGTGTTCATGCAAATTACCAGTCGCCCAGGTTTCTCCTAAGCTCTAGGACACTGTTCCCGAGTATAAAGATATTGCTACTGACAAGTTCGAACCCCTGGTCGCTTCGGCGGATGCTGACAATGCTCCTTCACTGGCACAGGAAGATAAGAAGTCCACTGCTGGCTTAGTGCCTTCTACCTGTTCAACTGCTTATGCTGAATTTACCGCAGCGACCGAAAATGTCGTTAAACTACCTGCCAGTAGCATCCACTGCCCCGGCACCAGCGACTGCTTCTCCCTCAGACCTTGAAATCTTATCACCCCATGTGACTCGGCTTGCACAGCAGGTTTAAACGCTCCATATGTCCCGTGACCTTCTCACCCGACACTTTTGTTCCTGGGCTACCATCGCCTCGTGCTCTACCCTCAAGCTGAGTTCAGTACACTACGTATTTGTGTTGACGAAGCAGTCTGGCTCCGCAAACTACTCTTCGAGCTCTCCTTTGTGGTTAATCCAACATTCTACATTATCACGCAAGCTGATCCTCCCTCCGATTTTTATGCAGACAACAATCCTATTGCCGAGGACATGCGCTTCATCAGAAGCCTATCTCTCTTGTCTGACAACGCTGCTGCCGTGCACACTCCCAATAATCCTGACGGCTCTTCTCGCAGTAAAGCCCTTTCTACACGATGGTTCAAAATTCGCGTGTATGTCGCATTACAGAAGATTCGCGTCCATCATGTCCCTGGCAAGTTAAATGTAGCTTATGGTTTTACAACGCCACTTTCAGCCGACTTTGCTACGTTTCGCTCTCTTCTAGGTATGCCGCATGTTACTGACTCAGACCAATACGAGACCTAACCGCTAACTCTGGTGACCGCAATGTCGTTAAACTAGTCCTTCTGTTTATCACTAATACCTCTTTCTTTCCCTGATAAGATCACTGATACTCCTTCAGTCAGCATGGTGAACAATACTACTCTTGCAGACACTCCACGTACTCTGCAACACTGGATCTGCTATCTAACTTTCCAATCTAACTTTCCGATCTCATGCTCGCAGTTTGACATTTGGACTTTACCAACCCAGCAACATACGATCCATATCTCTGTACACTCTCCTTTTGCATGTCTTCATCATCATCGGATAAAGATTACAGTATCATGGAAGTATTTCATCTTGATCCTAACACCATGACCAATAGCCTACTACCGTGGCTACATTACCAACACCCTGTTGTCATGGTCACATGCAGTTTAATCTCCATTTGCACCCGTGCATCGCGTGCATGTAGGCTCCTCTGATCACTACACTTCACGGTCTCACTGAACTCTCGTTGCTCATTGAGTCTGACAAAATACTTATCCCACGCTTTGACTTAGCTACCTTCACGCTCTCATTTCAATATTTGACATCATGAACGAGTATTGCGGGTGACCTACCTACCTCCACCTGCGTGAGTCAGCATCTTGCAAAGCTACGGTTCGTCTTGTTCAGTGCACACTACTTATGTATTATGTACACCATTGTCGATCATGATCTACCTAACATACGACCACCCGAATAATACCACTGTTCGCCCTGTATGACTATATGCATTGGCTGCTTCTATCATTGGTACTTCTGATGCTTTGACCTCTGATGACGCTATTACCAAACATCACAACAACAATGTATTCACTTGGCGCCCACTGTACACTAACAATCTTAAAAGGTCCACTTCTCCTTGGGCAACCTTACCGCCCAACATTACTTCCTAATGGCTAAATGCTCAGTGCTGGATAACGTATGGCTTACGGACACCACCCCAGTGGTACCGTATCGCCCACACTCATGGTCTACTATGGGCAGGAGACCTGCATTCCTTACTGTTTCACGATACCACCCGAACTCGCTATACACTGCCGACAATATCCGACTATGTGTCAGATCACGCTTCTTTGTTTCCTTCATGATCTCATATAGGATTCTTACAACACCCTCCTTGAGTCCATGGTACATTGACATACTCATACTGGTCTTCAGTCTTCATTCTCTTTATCATCACGCCTTATGTCTTCCTGGACTTATCCTCTACCCATATAACGTCCAGGTTAGCAAGGTGCTGATGATTCTACCACTGAACATGATCTGCAAGAAACTGTGTTTCTTCATGTGACCTCTGTAGTTTCACTTCTTCTTGGCTGTTCACTAACAGTTCACAAGTTTTTTTTTATTTATTTGACCGCTCTCACTACGAGGACTACAACCTCTACCTTACTTACAAGTTTCATCTCTTTGACGTTGCATTCTAATAAAACAACGACGCTTCCTGGAACATGATGCTCAGGTTGAAGTCTTTCATCCTTGTCCTTAAACATCATCGACTTATGTCACAACACAACTCTGCCAGGAGCGTCAACCGCTACCCAACTCACACGCTTAACGTGTTGATGTCTCTGCTCTCTGCTATATGTGAGATATAAAGGACAGGCAGTCTCGCTACCTGTGTCTTTGCTTGCGCATCCTCTACCTTTTTTTTTTTTCTCTAGGTTCCGCAAAGAGCATCAATCATCCTTCTGAACCTGAAGATGATGACGTTCCCGCCATATGTGAGGTCCAAGAGCAATAAGCTATCTCCTCACCGTTATCATTAACTTCTGCCTCACACTCACATTCACGTCCCTCTTTCAAAGTCCCCCTTGCGAAAAGCATTCAGAGTGTTATCACCAAGTCCAAGCCGTGACACCTGTCTGCTGATGAACCTGTTGTGCCACTTTATGTGACCTCTGAAGTGCACTTCTTGTTTATCCTGATCTCGTCCTCCATCACATTTCTCAAGAGATGTCATGTTGCTCTTCCACAAGACATCTCGAGGGGGTGCATAGAAATCTGCTAACTTCTACCCTTATTCCGTCCGTTGAAGAACGCGATCTCTTCCTTACCCTTCTTCTCCCTTTTTACACAATCAAATAGTCCTCTGATTTGTGCTCAAGCTCACCATCATGGTCTAGCGCGTCCCGCAGGTACGTAGTACTTACATGTTACACTGATGTGTTGCCATGTGTCGTCTGTCGTGTGCCGAGGCTAGGGGGACCCCTACCTTTAGTTCCCTGAAACCTACCTTGCCAGACTCACGCGGTGAGACGGGATGGTTTCTCAGTGATCTAACCACGGCCTAGCGGAATTCTCAGCAGCTTCTTTACACTCTTTCGTCCACTCGAATTTTATGTCCGGCAACGTCAATTGTCTTAATGGCCCTGCAACCTTCGCAAAATTCCTTACATAACGCCTGCAAAAACTCCCCATTCCAAGGAAAGACCGCACTTGCTTCTTAGGGTCAGCATCCGACAAAGTGCCTGGGATTGGCATGTGTCTGATGGCTTCTAAAGACCTCGGCGGTGGGAGAAGTCCGTTCGGGGTAGACAAATGACCCAAAAACTCAATGACCTCTTGCATGAAGTGGATCTTCTTGATCTTGGAGCTGTACCCTTTCAAGGCGATATGGGGAATAACTTGCACAGGGCACTGCAAGTGAGTCCGTGTATCTGCGTGACCGGCGAGGATATCGTCAACATATGCCACGAGATCACGATATAGCCACTTCGACAAGTCGGTGTTCAACTGCTTACAGAATAAACTTCCGGCTGGTTTGACTCCCAAAGGCAGACGCATGTAGCTGTACGCTCCCAACGGGCTAGTGAAGGTCACCACATCCTGCGCATCTAGCGACAATCGTAAATTGTGGTAACCCCAACGGATATCCAAACTAGAACGACAGAACTTGTCGATGAGAAACATCAACGCGTCAGCCATGCTCACGCTCGGCCAGCTATCATCCTTGAGCAATGCGTTGAGGCGCCGCAGGTCGACAGCTGCCCTGTAAGCATTGGAAGTGCCAGGCTCAGCACCTTTCTTAGGCAACATCAAAATAGGGAAACCCCACGGAGAATTCGCGGGACGAATAACTCCGTCTCGGGTCCATTCTTCAATCTGCATCCGCAAGCACTCAATCTTTTCCTTCGATAACCGATATTGCGAGAGTTTGACGGGAGTTGGGTTCTCTTCTTCGAACCGGAGCGTCACTTCAGGTGAATCAACAGGTCTCATCACATCATCGAAAAATGCCCACGAATACGAGACTAGATGCTTCATCATAAGCTTCTCGCCACCACCTAAAGCAGGATGCTCTGTAATACCCAACTCAACCATCTCCTATTCGACCTGCGCGACGGTCGGAGGGATGACCTGCATGCTCTCCTAATCCGCTAAATGAGGAGGCATCACCGGCAAAGGCTGACTATTTTCGTCGTGAGGCGCGTCCGCCCACGGGACATCGTACTTATTGAAATACGCCGGTCGCTTCTTCGCGGTGCCTTCTTCTTCGGCGGTTGCGGAGGGTTAGTTGTTCGTTGGGTTGCTCTGCGTAGTAGCAGTGGCGACGGTGCCCCCTGCAAAAGATTGAGCCGTCCCAGGCGATGGAACCGAAGGTGGGGTGGTGGTGGCAGCAGCTGATGGTGCAGGACTCGCAGGAGAGTAGAGTTCATCGGGCGAGATCCAGGACACACTGCGAGTGTCAGGGTCGAGCGTCGGAATGCGCGACTCGACAGCAAAGGGTGAAAACCGTAGAATGTGGTCATCGAGTTTTGCTATCGTAGTCCTCGCAGTATTCCGCAACTTACCCAAATTTCGAAGTGAAGGATCGAAAGAATTATGCACCGCTAGTGCGATCCGCGTCATAGTCGCGGGTGGCACCAAACCGCCAAGCATCTTCATAGCTGCTGTCTCTGATACTTTCGCACCCCATTGCCACGTAGCAGGGACGGTCATAATTTCCTGGTGCATCTGCAACGTGAGTGGACGGGTGTTCGAGAAGTGAGGTCCCATCTGCAATCTGTTGCGCGTCACTGTGATGGCAGGGCCGATAGCCGGGCGCGTAGATGCGAAACTGTTCACTATAGTGAGCGGGTGACCACCCGTAAACCCCAACGCTGGCCCAAAACGGCCCCTTATATTCGGTGGTACGGCGTTAATAACTGCAGTTCCAAGCGAACATTGCAAGCAAGTAGGCGCGTGCGCGAGCACAGCAGTTCCGGTGCAATACTATAAAAATCGACAATGCGCTGCACATAAAATTTGCGATGCACAAAAGGGATCACGGATGGTTCCTGCTCGAGCGTCCATCGTCCAATCACGTAAGGTACGTTGCGGAAATGACGCAGGACCCGAGAAGTAATAGTAGCGCCCTTGCGCGCGTCCCTGTAGTGCAAATTCGTCGACCCATAGATATACGGCGGACTTGCGTGAAAATAAGAATGCCTCCAAAAGTTCGAGTGTAAATACGACAACACCAAGTCGTATGTACGACGATGAGATTCCCCCTAACTCATGCAAAACATAGGGAATCTTCGGAAAATCGAGCTCAAAGGTGGCTCGGGCTTGAGGACAAGCATCCAAAGCCATGACAATGCGAAATGAAGTTCCATATAACTCATAGCATCGTCGGATACCCAACGTTGATCCTCCAGCGCCAGCAAAATAGACGACGACGAAGGTGTAGGTGATGGGTATCCAAACCAAGGAGCCGTGCTTAGATAGCAGCTCCTGAGCAGCCGCCTCCATCTCCATTTCTGGTGTTTTTTTCACTTCTTCACCTGGAGGTGGCTCAGGTGGAGGTCTGTCACTCAAGACATCCTCCTCGACTTCATTCTCGTCAACAGCAGCCATGAGAGTCGCAGGACAAACGTCCTCAGGGGCCTCTAGCTGCATGTTGACACATCCTTCATGCGGCATGATCTTGCCTTCGACCACCGGGACTTCGGAGTCGATACCAATGTGCCCTTCACCAATGTGCTCCACGGCCACGTGAACTTCGTTGGGCTCGTCTGAGCAATAAGACGAATAGGATCCAGGTATGAGGCGGATATCTGGGTGGAGCGACCGACAAGGTCGGAATGCTTGGCCCTTTTCCAGCGGCACATCGCACTCCATCTCCAAGAAATACGGTTGGCTCGGAAGAAGAAATCGAGTATTCGTCACATACGCGAAATGAGGGATGATATCTTCCTCGTCTGCAGGGCATTGAGGTTGGTCTTCCGCTTTTTCGGCAGCCTTATCACCGCGATGAGCATGATGGTGATTCGCTCTAGCACGAATAGAGCGCAGCAGACTGTCATAGCTCCACGGTTTACCAACTGGCGTCCAGGTTTTGGTATTCCCGTCTTGTATAGCGAGCTTAGCTGTCGGGAACATCCGCACTACCTGCGGGGTCGCATCGAATGCATCATTGTAGAGGACGACTCCATGCTGGTCTTGTGGCGAAGCGGAGGTCCGATTCTTGATAACTCCGATGGTCACTTCAGAACGCCGGAAAATAGCCCTCTCTGTTGCATAATCCAAAATCGTACCCAAGAGTCGCAATTCTCGTGCTCCCAATAGTAACTGCCCATTAGTTTGATCAACAAAGAACATGAGCAGTATGGATGTCGTTGGCACTATGGAGATCCGGAGAATGACCCATTCTCGGATAGCAGCTCCCGAACCTCCTGACCCATTCAGAGTGCGAATCGTAGGGAGTGGCTGACGATAAACGTATTTGCCGTCACGATCGAGCTTACTATACAAGCGGTGATCGATGTAGGGGGAATCAGCCATGCCATCCAAACCGGCAGCGATGATGGAATATTTCGAACCATATAGCGAAGAGACAGCCACAGACACATACGTCAAAGAGGCGGATCTCGTGCCATCGTACCTCACGGCTTTATTTTCACGATGGTCGGGATCCTGAGCGGTATTCAACGCAGTCTGAGGGCAGAAACTCTCGAAATCCGAAGAGATGCAAGGGTGAGCGGCGTAACGCTCGGCGCAGTCTTCCCTCGGTGGCACTATATCCATAGCAACCAAGGTATCCCGTCCCGCAAGAACGATCGTATATCCCAATCCGTCACGATTATCTTCGTCTTCCGAGGGAACTCTGGGTGCGACTTCAGTCACTTCGGTACTTTGCCCCTGCTCCTCCACCCACGCATCTTCAGTGATGACCAAAAAGGAAGGCGGTTCCATGGGCACACCAGGGGAATAGCCTTCTGCAGAGAAACTATCATCATCGCCTCCAACATCGTCATCGTCACCGTCAAACACGTTGCCCTCCATGAGCTTTGCAAGCCAGGGAAGTCGCCGGGAATGAGCATCCCTGACTGTCTCTCTCGCAATCCTATAGATCATGTCATCGAGACGGACGAGTTTGGTGAACCCTTGAACCACGCGTATCTAGTGTGCCAAGAACTCCCTCGTTCTGTTGATGATGAAGGAGTACCTTTACCTGGGTGCCGTGTCATTCTGTCGTTTGTTACGACTGAGTTGCCTGTGGAGGAAGAGGAGGAAGACCTCGATGATCCGATGCAATTGGTCACGTCTCATGCTACGAAACAACGTCAGAAGCAACGACTTCAGACCCAGCCTAGTATTTTCCGTGATGCCGATGATTACCAAGAGTACATCGACAAGATTCCGGATAATTTGACTTTGGAAGAGATAGCCAAAGAGCAGATCACTGATGCTACTTGCGAGGACATTCGTTATCGCATGGCTCAGGGCGATTCTCTTCGTCGGTACGGAGCCAATTATCGCTATCAAGTGGTGAAAGGAGTTCTCTACCGTGCCGCACCCGACTTGCACCCGATGATAGTCGCACCCCGAACTTTACGGACGCGCATCATCCGATTGTACCATGACACACCTCTCAATGGTGGTCATATGGGTCGTCAAAGTACAGTGCAGTCGATACTTGAACGTTTTTGGTGGCCTCATATGTCTAATGAGGTAGGTGCTTACATTGCTGGTTGCATAGTGTGCAAGAAAGCTCGTACGCCTGAACCAAAGAGAGCAGGTCTGCTTCAGCAACCGGTGTATGATGGTGACTGTGTCGTACTTTGTATGGATTTGTTTGGACCTTTACCCAGTGCTGGTCCCGAGACATATCTCATCGTTTTTTTTGATCCATTTTCTCATTTCTGGATTCTCGACGTACTGCACCATAAGACTGCTGAGTCAATCCTCGAGTCTTTTGTCGCGAATATATTACTCAAAGGTTATCTACCTCAGAGGGTTCGTACCGACAATGGGAAAGAGTTCGTCAACAAGTTGATGGAAGAGTTTTGTCATCTTTTCAATGTTCGGTAAAGTACCACGATTCCGTATCATGCTCGGGCTAATCCTGCGGAAAGGGTCAACCGCTTTATCAAGGCTTTCCTCCGTGCGTGCCTTCAAAACCGCAAGATCACGGAATGGCCCGAATTCGCGGAGTACATTGCTTTCTGTTACAATCGTAAATTTAGCCCGGGGACTCAGATCTCACCTTTCATGCTTCGTCTAAACCGGCAGCCTTTATTGCCAACCGATTACACGATCATGGATCTTGATGTCCGCCGCCTGCCGAGAACTCGCTCCGATGTTGTGGCAGAGACTCGCGAGAGGCTGAAGTTCTATACCGCTACGGTGAACGAAGCTCGTGAGAAGGCTCTTCGTAAACAACGTCTCGCCTATAATGCGGACCATGTTGATGTGGAGTATGAAGAAGGTTCACATGTTCTGCTCTACATCCCTTTTCTTCAGAACAAGCTTCGACCGGAATGGCGCGGTCCATTCGTTATTTTGGAACGCTTTTTCCCGGT